>KZ806995.1:255455-270236 GCA_000696205.2 Oncopeltus fasciatus
TATTTATAATAATTTTGATGTGATGTTTAAACTTTATAATTTGGTAGGCCTGTTCAACAAAGTATATAATGGTGCTGAAAAGACATTGGCTCAATAATTCAAATTTTATATCCTAAATACTTCAAGACATAGAATACACTAAAGAAAATGATAAGATTTATCTAAAATAAAATATAAAAAAAAAATTGTACTAAAGGAAACTAAAACACCATCATCAAAAATAAAATTAAACAATTAAGTTTAAATTAAATTAACATTAAAAAAAAAATTATTAAACTTGAATCTGCAAAACAGTTTTCAATTTCTTTTGGGAGGAGGGAGAAAACATATGATAGCAACATATAAAACATCTCATCTAACAACCTTAAAAAAATATAGATGTTATTTTAATCAAAAATAAATTAAATAAAAAAATACTATCAAGAATAGGCAGCTTGAATTGAAATTCTCAAAAGACTTATTTCAAATCAGATAAACTTTCCAAGAACTAATTATATCTTCTATTTTTAGTTTCTATTTCTTTCTATTTCAGTATATAGTTATTCAAAAAGTTTTCTTCCAGGCTTGACTGTGTCGAAAAATTATTGTTTTTGCCTAGATTCTGCACATCCTGGGATGGCTTCTTCGGGACTAAATACAGAATGAAGAGACCTGAAGAATCCATCAAAGGATGTGCTAAAGTTGGAAAAAAACTGGGTAAAGCCCAACTTTTCGACATGGTAAAGCCCAAAAGAAAAATTTATGAATATTTCTGGAGAACATGGAAGCTACCATGTAAACCGTATATGGTTCACAAAGTACTCCAATGAAATAATTACAGAAAACGGAAATCGATGTGTGATATTAAAATGTAATCTTAAGATAAAAATTTGGGCAGTGATTTCAAAAAATGTCATGGATATAGTTGAAACATTAAAGTATTAATATGAAATGGTGCATTTCACAATTGAGCAAGTTATTGATGAAGTTATTAGATAAAAGTACTTTAAATTACATTAATTAAACTATTATTGTCCAACTGCTTTGTTTACATATGATTAGAAAAACTACACAACTTCATTTGAATAACTTCAGAAAGAGTAACTTGTCTAATTATTTACATAATAAACTTATGTATAATTTTAGTTTTATTGATAAAGTTCCAAAAATTATTGACCAAATGAGATACTAGAGCTTATAACTTTAATTATATAATCAGTTCAATTGTTATAAGTATTAACAGATATTTAATTAATTGCTATTAGTATTAACAGATATTTATGCCCAGGAATAAATGTTTGACTTTATATAATAATGGAGGTCTGACTCCTCTCACTTCAGAAAAAGGGTTTGATTTGAAATAAAATCAGCATAAAGGTTTTAAGTGTTTTACAGTGCAAAATAAAACATTTGTCGATCAGTTAAGAAAAATATTATTTACCAAAGAGAAGAGTTGTTTAGTAAAATAATCTGAAATGTTGGCAGATAATGTAAAAAATACACATTTTTTTAAATTTGTATTTTTTTTTGGATCTACCTTGACCGAAACCCAACAAAAAAACATCTAATAATAATATCTACAGTCAAAAAACTCTCCATTTGAGGTTATTTAGTAAACTTATGAAGAAGTAACGACAACTTGTGGAGGATAAGAATGAACTTTTTTTTATTTGAATTGAAATGCTACAGCAATAAAAGGAATTAATATTGGCTTTCATACCAATTGATTATTTGTCATATTTAGTTGAATTTTTTCTAATCTATCCAAAGAAACCCTAATAGAAGCAAATATCTGACAAAGACAATAAGAAACTAGAAAGTTCCACCTTATGTCCCTCATTCCATAGGAATCTTAGGCTAATTAGTCAAAAATGATTTCTTGGTGATACATTACCAAAACTAAGTAATGTGTGAGAAGATATATTTTTAAATAAGAAAAATTTTGCATATTTATTATAATGCATTAAAATAACACGAAAACGGAAAAACAAATAACATTAATGTTTATTGTCCCTCATCTCTTCCCCTGTGAAATTTAGATATTAAAAGAGACCCTAAAGAATAAATAATACTAATTCATAATATAATACAAAATCATAATCAAAAAAATACTTCTGAAAAAGGTACATGGATTATTATATGTACAAACAAGGGAGTTAAAAGAAAAAATAACTCCTAGTTAATATAATGACGAGCTCACTGCCTAATCATACAATTAAACCATAATAACACACAGAAGTACTGATAAAAAATATGAATAGGCTTTTGACAATAAAGAGAGGAAATACCTGAAAAATTTCTAAAATAAAAAGCCGAAGGTTTAAGAATAGCAAAAGGTTAAAAATATCATTTCGGAACAGATATTGAAAATAAAAAGCATGAAAGCTTATATTCTTAACAGAAGTAAGTTTCAAAAACAATAGAATAGGTTATTTACAAAAATTGTATTGATTCAGTGCACTGAAATTTAATATAATGAATTAATTTTAAAATTCACTAAATACTTAGAAAATAATTTTGTTTAAATTATATATTTAGACAAAATTTCAAATAACTAACAATGCAAATTAACTAAAAAGGTTTCACAAAACAAATACATTTTCATTTACTTATTTTCACAATGAATATGGAATATAAAGCCTAACTACTGTTTTAAATTTTAAAGAAGAAAAAATTAATGGACAGTGAGCTGACATCAGCGAAAAATTGAGTAGCGTACTTAAGATTCAATAAGGTGAATGAGTTTTAAACAATTAAAATATGTATTACAAAGCGAAATAACATTATTTTAAAATTCGCTTTATATATCCCACTAGCCATACATGTTCGTGATTTCATGGACACATTTTTAATTTAGCATAACATTCTGACTGCTAAATCACATCTTACTTATAACAAATACAGTCTTCAGAGCAGTTTGAAAGCTGTTTTATTTAACTAAATTTATAATGCCATCAGGTGAAATAAAAAATGCTAACAAACTGCTTAAATAACAAAAGAATAACAGAAAATGAGATGATATTTTGAGCAGGTTGGTCGAGTGTTCCATTCGCCGTATCATTAACTGCGAAATAAACATAATTTATATAAATAAGTTATAAATAAAGAATCGCAGATGTTTTTGTGTTCAATGGAATTTAGAAGATAAAATGTAATATCAGCACCATAAAGCCTTACCTTTAAAATATTTGGTATATACAATGTTAAATGTACTAAAGACACCTTACCTTTAGGTCCCAACTGAACGAGAAATAATTTCTTATGTTCTTTTGGTCGAGTAATATGGGCTGGGATATAGGGATATTGAGGGGGCTCAAAATTAGGTCTCCACCAATTACCAATGGTATCTTCAATAATCCACTCTTGCTTTACACCATCCTCACGTCCTAATATCTGAAATTAATGAAAAATATAAGTAAATATAAAAGTAATTGTTGAAGTTAGGTTCAACCAAGCAGAGCAAGAAAATAGGCAGAATTTGGTGGAGATAAGAGGCATCTTAAAGAGTGGACAATACGGCTGAGTTCTTGGTAACCAACATTTACACAGGCCTTGGCACAGCCTTGGGAAGTTTTCACTTGCGGACCAAGACCATGTGGAGTGGCTGAGGCCAAGAAGGGGTGACCCTTGACTACCAGTCATCATTGCGAGGTTCGGGAGGTAGGCTCTGAGAGACGAATTGGTCAGGCAGAAAAGAGTCAAGAGGGATTTCTTAATACGAGATATAGGCTGGAATGAGAATGAATCCCACTGGATATACCTCAGCGTGAAGACGACTCCCACTAACTGGCATCTCTACTGGCAGGCACAGAGGAAGACAGCCGGAAAACTTAAGCATGTCTGAACCAGATAGGGTAAACCACGGAGAGGGCACAAGAGGACAGTCACCCGGTGTTCTTCGTCAACTCATTCCATGCGGACGTCTCTACATGACTTCTGCCTCCCTGTTCTATTTACTCGGCCTCTCTCACAAGGCCTGCTAAAGGTCCACTAACTTCTTTTCAGTCACATTATTTGCAGCTGGATACGTAATATATAAGCTATATATAATCAAAAATCAATTTAAAAAAAAAATTTCCCAATAAACTTACTTCATAACATATAATTCCTTTTATTTTTTAACATTTCAATAGCTGGGCATAAAAATAATTATATAGTTTTTGAGCCTAGAAATCATTGTCATTTATTTGATGTAGTATTTTTGAATTATTACTCATTATTGTTGTTGAATAATATTTATTAATGTTACATATTTGGAAATTTTGAGGTAATTAAATAATGTAATCTAGGTTTTAGAGCAATATATTTAAAATTCGAATTATCAAGAGATCAAATCTGCAATGATTAGAAGGGTATGTACCCTTTGCATTCCTTCGACCTTTTAACCTGACTTGCCTTTTATCTTGCGGTATTACTTCAAATGCTCTTCTAATCTTTTCCAATTCAATTCTGTGATATATTAATAATAATAATAATATTAAATGTCATCACATAAAAAATAATAAATTGTACTTGCATATACTGTTCTATAATATAGTATGTCTGTATTTCATCATTTAATATACTGTTATATATACTATATTGAAAAAATGATTAAGCTTTGCTTTTAACAAAAGATAAGTTTAGCAATGTAAGTCAAAATGTCATTAGAAAATAAATATTCCAGATTCAAGCATAGTTTTTCTTTCATTTTTTCAGTCTTCATACAAAGTGCCAGATAGATAGATAATAACTTATATTTGTATTTAAGATGTCAATTAATTTAACAAAGACAATTAACAACAAAGATTTTAACAATGGCTAAACCTCCTGTCAGAGTCCATAAACTGAGGCCAAAATTCTTACAGATGATAATTATACATATATAATACACACAAAACAAGTGAGCTAAAATTGCAATGAACTATAATACTTGATAACTATAATACTTCAAATTTCATATATATTCTACTAAAACCTAGATTACATTATTTAATTACCTCAACATTTCCAAATAAATAACATTAATAAATATCATTCAACAACAATGACCATTAAATAACAACTAAATAAATAATGAACAATTGCAATTAGCAATTTAATTACTACCAACTATTATTATCTACTATATTTATTAAAACTATACTAAAAATAAATAATTTAAGTGTACTAGTACTTCTTAAAAATTACAATAACTAATTAATTACTATAAAATTACAATATTTAAAATATAATTAATTTTTGTAATATTTCAATCATAAATCATAAATGTAATATAAATTACCATTTTCATAAATTAAATTCAAAAACTAGCTGGGGTCTATAGTCTACGACTATAGTCGTATAAGAAAGCTTTCATAGTCTGCTACACTCAAGCAGGAATACAAAGGATTATTATACTCTTATCATTGCAAATATTACCAAGTTCCTGATTATCACAAATCCTCCAGCTGAGATATCGGTCTCTTGCCCATTACAACACAGGACATTTTCCCAGAAAGTGCAGTATATTCTCTTTCCCCTTTATGTTGCATACAGCGAACATATTTTTATTTTTCATCTCTCCAGGATACATCATTAAATTAAAGTTTTTCACAATAAGCTTTAATAATTAAGGATACTAAATTTACATTATTTTCTTCTAATATAATTTGTGACATTATTTCATACTGTAAACCTTTATAAAAGAGGTAAGTGATGTAAGCTTGTACTCTCATTTTCAATTTTTCTTTTTCCAATATATTTTCCAGACAAAGTTTCCAAATTTCACTACTTTCACTTTCCAAATAAAATTCAATAGAGGGTTCTCCACCTATTTCAATAATTTAAACTATAATTTTCCATTTTTCATTATTTTGGTTAGTAAAAGTTTGGGTAGTCCATAGTTGGGTAAGGATAACAATTTACAAATATATCAAAAATGTAGGTTAAGCGTGTAAAAATATATTGGGTATACCTCTGTTTCTAGGTAACCATATAATCTGGTACTATGGTGTCTGCATACAGAAAGATCATTACTCTAATAACACACATTAAAATGGCACCGTGTAAAAATGAAGATATATCATCAATATACAATGCAAAAGTCTGAACTTAGTTTGCAGCCTTTTCTAACTCCTATATTTGACTTGAATGGTTTTGACTTTTTATTTCCTTTCTTAACCACCGGATATGTATTTGTGTTAAGCAATTTTATGGTTTTAATAATTTTGTTGAAATTCCAAGGGAGGCTAACTTAAAAATAAGGGAGTGTCTATTATTATGGTCAAATGCCCCTTTAAAGATTACGAAAAAGTAATAAACAGGTTGATTGTTCGCTAATTTAAAATTTATTATATTCGTAAGACTAAAAATGTGGTCTACAGTAGCATGATTTTCTGAATCCCGCTTGCCATTCAGAAAGAATATTATTCTCATCTAACCAGTTTTGTAGTCTTGCTTTGATAACTCCTGTAAATACTTTCACTATAGAATCTATTAGTGATATTCCTTTAAAACTAAGATGCTTCAGGTCGCCCTTTCTTGTAAATAGGTATCAACAACCAGATATTAAAAGTACTTGATACATCTCCTGAGTCTATTATTCTATTAAATATTTTAATTATAACATCTATAAAACTTTGTGGTGCATCTGATAAAAATTTATGGGGGATTTGTCCCATACCGGCAATTCTCCATTTTTTAAGTGTTTTGTCACTCTCCTTACCTTGGCAGTTGATATTTTCGAATCAAGAAACTGATTACATGTAATGGGTACCACCAAAGATACAGAATATGAGTGCAATGTGGATTTAAAGTTTTATTAAAATATTCAGCTAAATCTTTCAAATATATACTTTGATCATTGATAAATGATTTTTTCTTGAAAATATTAATAATAAAAAGAAAATAAACTTTATTCTGGGACTAACAGTCCCTTGAATAACATTAAGTGAATTTTAGAAAAGGACTTTACTGGCTCAAAAATATTTATTAATAAAAATAAATAAAACAAGTAAAAAGTGTTTTAAAAAAGAAGTGGTGAAAATTTAAAAAATACTTGAACAAAAATAACATTTTTTTTAAGGCTGACATTGTAAGCTAATAATCCATAACAATATGATTTGGGAAAGAAAAAAAAAAAAGAAAAAAAAAAACAAAGATTGAGCTTATAACTGGTTTAGGAAATGAAATGCAGTGTGAAGTATACATTTAACGAAACACTCACACTTTACTCACACTAATTCGATTAAATTACATACATTCCACACACACACACAAAATTCATGCAATCATTAATAAGCAAAATTCACAGTTAAGAAGATTCAGTTGAGATGGATAGAAGATGTTGAAAAAGGAGGGATTTGTACATGGAGCGCATCAAATATATGAGAATACTGAATAATACGCCACATATCTCCTGTTTCTTTTGAGTTAATTTATCGAATATGCTTTTATAATACTCTACATGACTAATTAAATATCTATTATTGTACTCATTTTGATTTTTTAAATAATTCAATTTAACCCAACTCGAATCTGCTTTACAGTAAAGTTTTGAGAGTCAAAAACATAAATTTCTGAATTTAAGGCGCTTCCTACATGGTTTACATAACCATGGTTGTTTTGATTTTAGATTTCTATTATTATTTATCATCTTTGCTGACATATGATTTATTATATTTTCTATGTGAGTAATAAAATCCTGGGTATTTTTAGTTGTCATAGTATTTAGAGGTCATAAAATTCATAAGAGAATCGAATTTTTTCCATTTTTATTTTTCAATTTTTTGTTCCATACTGTAAGATCCGTTAATTTTCAATTTTTACTTTCTTCTTCATTACTTATGCAATTAAGATTAAGAGATAATGGAAGTTGATCTGAAAATCCACTTAATTTGAGCACTAAAAAGTTGCTAACTTTAGTTAAAATTTCTTCTGATGCGGCATTTATATCAAGAACATAGCTACCCTGTTTACCAATAAGTGTAAATTCTTCATTTTTATCTACAGAGAGACATCTATTTAGAATTAAAATACTCAAATCTTTAAAAAGTTCCAATATTACCTTTCTGTTTACCCAGTTTTGTATCTTTTGATTTTCGGTTCATCATTTGATCACTATTTAGTGGTAGAAGCTCATATTTTGAGCAGAAATTTGCTTTTCTGCAATGTGTGCATTCATATCCCCAATTACTATGCAGTTTAAATAATTTAGGCTCTGTAGGCTTTCCCGTTATTCAGCAAAATTGTCTTCCTATTTGTCAGTATTTAGATATACCCAAACTACAATGCAGTTCTCAGCTTGTGAAACCTTCACACACATACAATTATTTATTTGAAGAAATTCAAAATACTTAAAAAGAGGATGCACGACTGAACTTATTTACTTTAGTGGCAGAGAACCATTTATTCCAGAAATTGTGAAAATATTTTTGAAATTGATCTTGATTGTTTACCTCAACATGAGTTTCAAAGAAGAAAATTATATCATATTCATTAAGAATTTTCATAGAATTAGAACAATTTATAGAACTTTTTAAGTCACCAATATTTAAAAAAAAAAATAAATAAATAAAAAAAAAACAATCTTGATAACTAAACGTTAAGTCTGACAGACAGACTGACCTCATTTTTAGATTTATTACTAATCTGAAGAAGTTGTTTAAGTTTGGTGGGGCCATAGATAGAATTTCTCTCCTTCTAAAATAAGGCTAGCATCCTTCCCTGTCACTTTAATCCTCCGGTTTTCTGTCTTTATGTCACTTCTGATTGTTAAAAGCTCAGTTCACTTCTTTTAAGATGCTGGATAATAGTCTTTATTAATTGAAAACCCTGCCCCTTTTAGCACGGGGGAGTAAATGCATTACTTTATATTTATCGGCACATTATTATTATATTGAGAACTTTGTATTAAAATGATGCAGTTCTTAAAAATAGACACAATAAAAGCTAGAGGGAAAGAATACTGCTTAAAAGAAATGAAGCGAGAAATCTAAGTTAATATGAATTTAAAACCGATTACTTAGGTAATGGCCAAAAAAGATTAATTGATATTGTACAATAAGATTTAATTGTTGAAAATGAGTAAGTGATACTTAGTACAACTTAGCCTCTTGGCTGAGAAGAAAAAATTAGTTACTAAGATATGTTACATCAAACAAGAGATGAACTTCGGCATAAATATCATAACCTAACTATGATTAGGTTAGTAATAAACTTTAAAAGATTAGCTTATACATATTCATAAAATTTTCAGGCTCATATATTACTGTAAAATTAAGGATCTAGCATAATAAATTATTTTCTACTTGAATACACAGCAAAGAAAATGAACCTGCACCAGTGAATATTTATTCCAAAAATGCTATTTTAGCTGCCTTACCTCTGTTAAAAGCCGTTTTAGTCCTTCAATTTCATCTTCACCAGGATTAAGTTCTCCGCCAGGAAGTTTGAAAAATGTAGTCCCCAATTGAAGAAGGAGTATATGGGGAGTACCATTTTTATGAACCAAAAGAACTCCATCAACAGTTCTCCTCATGCCAATTTTTTCAAATTCCTCTCGCATCCTTTGAAATCTAGCTGGGACTGAAGGATCTTTTTCAAACAACGCTTCTTTCGTTAAAAATGAGTAATTAGTTAAAGGATATCTGAAAAAATCCCAGCATACAGTGTACAAAAAAATTTAATTAAGAAATTACAAAAAAGAACTAGGAAAAAGAACGAAGATTTATGAATTAATAATAGAAAAATAAATAAAATCCAAAAAGTAACTGAATAAAGATACGAGATATAAAAGCAAACTTTACTTACAATTTAATATACCGGTTGATAGTAACTGCAGATGAAAGCTTTGAGGAATGGACGCTATTCTGGTCAGTTGAATTTGTTCGTCTAGGCCATCCATGACCAGAAGATGTACTTTTAACCGCTGCCGCCGAAGACATTATCAACTACCAATTACTGAAAACTCGAGAATCTTATAGACTGAGAAAAAATACAAAACTTAGTCGACCGACGCAAGTACAACAAACTCTTACTGGAGAGTAGATGCCTCATAGAAATTGTTCAACCAAAGAGTTTAAAACAGCTAGTAATGAAATACCAATTTCCTTTCAACTTTCGTCATTGAGCTGATTATGATCTCAAAGTACTTAAAAATGAAAATTCTAATATTTTTAACAATTATTTAAAATAAAATTTCATTTTTGTAATAATTAACTCACAATTAAATACGGATGGTCTGTAGAAAAATTCAACATTAGTCAAAAACCTTAATATCTATATCGTGACGTCATTATGATGTCACCCAGCATTTGACTACATTATTGATCTGCCATTGCCACCAGCAAAATATTTTTTTTTTTTTTAATACTCGGTGATATCTCCCTCCAAATTTTACGTAGTGAAAAACTATGTGCAATTACGACATAGCGTCGTAGGTAACAAAAAGTATTATAGAGGCCAAATACACTAAGGTTTTACAGAAAATTAACTATTGTTGAAAAATTTGCAGTGGTTTTTAATTAGATTTTTGGATAATAGTGTTTTGAAACTAAAAATAACCTACCGTTATTGAATCGTCTACACTCCTGATTTCCTGGATAATGATATATTATTATGTACCTATCTTTATCTGCTAACTAATATTATCAGAATCTAGAAGTACATAATAAAGTACGTAGCTCATGCGGAGGAGTGGTATGTTTTTAAAACTCATAGTTCATCATAATGATTAAATCCACCAGAAACAATGATTGTTATAATTGTTCATAAACGTATTAATAATATACGTTATTGACTATAATAATAATAACACAGAAATTGCTAATTATACACTTTTGTCTTTCTCTAAACCCCAATCCGTCCCACTCTCTCATCCAATTTTAGCCAAAACGGATTATTAGTTTGTGGTTATAGTGAATACGCTTTCTAAATAAGAATACAAATATATGAACTAAATATTCTTTAAAAAAATTAGCTAGATGTAAGAGTTTAATTGACTACAAAAATTAAAAATTTAATTTTCACATTCGTTATATAAAAATTCAAATAAAATAAAAGACATTAAATGTACTTTTCCAACAATTATACCCTTTAAAATTTTAAGAAATATAACTTACAGACAATTTGGTAATACACTAGGATTATATGTCGTACTCTTGGTTGATTAAGATCAATTATTAAATAAATTCAAATATGCCCATCTGAATTGAAAAATAGGATATCTACTTAGTTTACATAGATCCGTATCAATTATTTGTATAAAGGTTTATCACAAGTAGATAATACACAAAACACCTATGCTAGAATAAAAATGTAGATAAATGCCGCAAACTTCAAGTCTATACCTAAACCTGTACCAGTTGTTCGCCATTTAAAAGTTTATTTTAAATATATATATGAGCAAGTTATTGATGAAGTTATTAGATAAAAGTACNATATATATATATATAAGCCTAATTTTATCTTCATCTGTCGCAATATGATATTTTAACATTATGACTTTAGGCTCCCCCAAAGCTAAAAATCCAAAGGCGCCAACATTTCGTATCGAGCGAACAATTCACAAGTCCACAACTTTCCTTACACTTTGGATTTAGCCAGTTCGTTAAAACTCCTTTATTATGGTTGGAAAATCGATTTCCATAATTCTATCTCGAGAGGCAATTCTTCGAGAATCTATATTCACATAATTTTGAATAACATTGTAAAAGAACAATTTAATTTAACCGACATGATAAAAAACCGCACTTTTTGTATGCTGTCCACCAACTTCTAACCACACATCCACATTGGCCTCATTCTGAAATTAGTGTACCTCCATGCCATGTGGTTTATCATAACTTGAGATGAGTTGCAAGAGTTAATTCCCATTTTTTCGAAAGTTGCCTTATCAGTTCAAGTTATGCCATCAAGGAAGTTAAGACTGACATGGCATAATATCTGTTGTCCTCCCAAAGAGAAGTTTCTCTGAAAAATGTAGCATCAGATATTAAAAGTTGATTTCAAGCGCGGCAGATACTTGAATCATTGTCAAAAGTATCCAAAATGTCGTCAATATCCCAGTAATTTTAATCAGCATGACCAACAGGTCTTGGAATAGAGCCTGCTATTCTCACGATGCGATAAGCAATGGTTCGTAGGTCTGGACATCTTTGTGAATTAGAGATAAGATTACTAAATTCATCTTGCACTCGGAGAACATTACTAGAGCAACCCTGTACGTAAATATCATAACTGCATATTATTTTTTCTTTAGCTGCGTACAATAAATAAATAAAGTGCAGCTATCTAAGAAGTAATTGACCTAAAATACTGCAATGATGGGTGTCTCCGAGTAAAAAATAAAATAACAGAATTATCTTCTTAAATTTGGTTCACAAATTTATTGGACTGTTCATTTGTGTGACAATGAAAATCGTTTAACTCTTAAAGTAAAAAATCAGAGCAACAAAATGCTTCATTATCTGGAGGAAGTAAAGATTTAACTAAAATCAACCTCATCTTACGCTTTTCTTGTTTTCAACTAATTTTACTACTAATTTAATTACATTTTTAAGTTAAATGAATGAATATATTTGTATCGCTTGCAGGCGAGCAGCCTCCTTCACACACACGATAGTTTTTGTACGCGCCAACATGTATGTCTTTCACAGTTCAAAAGCATATATTTTTCAGTTTTTTGAAACAATAGGGGAGGGTAGACACTGGAAATGCCAAATATATTTAAAAAATATTTTTTTATGCAGTGAACATGGCATTTAGTTAAGTACAATGAAACTCAATACAGATTTGCTGATTAATAAAAAAAAGGGTTTAAGTTTTAAATGTTGAATTTGACAATTAGAAGACTGATCAGATCTAAGGAGAGTGACAATTTCCTCATGTCTTTTGATGCTTCCTGATTTTGGTGCCTAATTTTTTTAATGACGTCACAATTTAATTTTATTTAATTCTTGTTTTTTATGCAACTAGCTCTTGACCTTATCACTTTGGTTTGATAAACATTAAAGTTTGTTTTTAGAGAAGTTATATTATGGTTCTATTTGATGATTTTGATGTCCTAATAATTTCATTAAATTAATTAAGAAAAAATTAGACAATGGTCTAGTTTGTTTGTATTTAAATTTTTTTGTCTTTTTCTTGCCTTATGTGAAGAACCATGTCCTCAACAAGCTTAAAACATTCGTCGTCGGCAGTCATTGGTCATGGCTGGCCGAAAAGACCCAATCCCAATTCGAAAGAACATT
This sequence comes from Oncopeltus fasciatus, assembly GCA_000696205.2. Lineage (NCBI taxonomy): Eukaryota > Metazoa > Arthropoda > Insecta > Hemiptera > Lygaeidae > Oncopeltus > Oncopeltus fasciatus. The sequence goes on from KZ806995.1 coordinate 268,646, forward strand.
CAAATAAAGGAATGGGACTGTCTTTTAAAGTTCCTCTTAGTACTTCTGCCACCCTCAACCGCTGCATACAGCTGTAAGCCAATTATTTTACTAGCTTACTTTATTATTATAATATTATAAAGCAAGGTTGGAGTTTCGTTGACTGTGTAGTATTATGCTGGAGAAATTAGCCAGGGTTTCGGCCAAATCAGAAAAATAAAATACTCCAAAATTGTGGTAATTATTTTATTATTGCCATCATCTGGAGCAGTTTAGCTCTGCAGGCTGATATGTGACCATAAACCTCCTTCGTAGATCCCTCCAGACATCACTATTGCTCTGATAATGACTTACAAGTTAAGTCAAAATGTCGTTAAAGTATAATAATAACCCATCAATTTGGGAGTGATTATTTTTTCTGATTCTGGCTGAAACCCTGACTAATTTCTTCAACATTATAAGGCAAGGTACACATAGTAACAATTTTATTCTGTCTTTGATGCTAGAGTTATTATTCTGCAGATCAAAAAAAAAATATTTATCAGAAATTAAAAGTATATTATTGTTAAAATTTCTCGATTTTGTCTCTTGTTTCTTCTTCTTAATGCCAATAAAGCTTAAATGTATGTTTTTTTTCCACCAACTTCTTTCACACAACCTTTTCTTAATATGTTATAAGCTTAGAAATCTATACTTTTTTTTGTTAAACAACCAAGATTGCTGCTTTTGTAGTCCTCTTTTCTATTCATCTATTGGCTTGTTATGTAACAAGATACCTGTTGGTCATCTTTACTTTCCCAATTTACTGCTCATCTTAAGACTTTTGTTTCTATAACCGAAACAATCTTAGAACCAATCTTCTTAAGGAAGATATTTTCCTCTAACCATGCTGAGATCTTTACTTTTTAATTTGCTCTAGAATAAGTTGGAAACGAATGAGAGCTAAACCTGATAATCTACTTTACTAGTTAAAGTCACAACGTAATGATCACTTTAGTCATGACCCACTAATGATCCTACTGATTATAATTTTATTTATGTACACTCATGTTAGCTTTGCAAACATCCAGGAAAAGGAACTTCCAAGGTTCTCTTTTTTTTAAAAAATAGTATGGGTAAGAAGAGAAAATTACTCATGATACCGATAATAAGAATAAAAAGCAGTCAAAGGACAATGATTGACTATGAGATGTTATAATGATTTGAAAATTATATAAGTTGGAGTTTTGCTCTCATACACTTATACCATTTACTATTTTATTTAACTTCTGTAACAACAAACCGATTTTACTGAGTTGCAGAATTTTCTAATTTATTTTCTAAAACAGTAAATATTTTCTGTTAAATTTTTTTTTTAATTTCTCTGTTTTGAAAGTAACCTTTCCTGGATCTTCACCTACCCGTGTTAAAATCTGAGGAATGCATTGTTGCAAAGTATATTTTGATCCTGAAGTATCCAGGTCATGTTCTTACTCATTTTATATGTAGCCCTCATGAATCAAAAGAAAAAAAACAACCCAATTCTGATGCCAAATTGGTATAGGCTTCTGGTAAATAACAATGATTATTGTAGATTTACAACTGAATAATGTTTATAAAGAATATATATATA
>KZ806995.1:271088-285543 GCA_000696205.2 Oncopeltus fasciatus
AAAAAAAAAAAAAAAAAAAAAAAAAAAAAAAAAAAAAAAAAAAAAAAAAAAAAAAAGATTCCTATGAAGGAAATAACTTTGTGCTCCAACAATATTGATCATTGGGCAAATTAAATTTTAAGAAACCTCTAGTAACCACCCCTTCTGGTTAATTTTCAGTTCTGATGTTTCATTAAATACTTTGGTATATACTGGTATATCCTTTGGGATATACTGCGTCGAATTATTGAATTGTTTTTAAGCTAATAAGAGAATTTTATTTAATGTTCTTAAAGAGATGTCAGCTTGACACATGGCTATAAGACTGGGTGAACAAAATAAACTTTTTAAAAAAAGAAAGTATTTTATAATTTGACCTTTTCCCATTTTGCGTATTAATTAAGATAATTGTATTTCTGTTTTAATCTAGGACTTTTCATGAATTGGTTCAGAAAGGAATCATTGAGATGCCATCCGAGAATTGTTCTTTGTGAAATGGAATTTGGAGAACCATAGTTTACAGATGATGGTTCCTTGATTTTCCAGTTCTTTAAGGGAATGATATCAAATCAGTGAGAGATATCAAGTCTGCATGACTTGATTACACTCACTGAAAAAGAGGAGCAATAATTACTGGGAACTTGAATTTTATGTCACACCACATGAGCAGTGTGATAGTCACCTCTCGAATTCTTAATTAAACTGTGAACTGTTCCCAGTGGTACAGTGGAATGAATGCCCAGGATGCTCAGAGACAAATCCTCAATAAATGCACTAGCATATTCTTCCATACTGTCCTGCTGAGGAATTTGAGGTAATAGAGGTTTTCGGTCTTCATGAGTCTTCATTTTTTTTTTTTTTTTTTTTTTTTAGCTTAGGATCTTATACTCACTCTTGTATTAGAGTTTGGTGGCATCTTTGACATGTAAGTCAATTGTATTTGGACTTACATTGGCATACACCATTGAAAACAAGCAGGAAGGGTCTTAAAGGAGAGACCTTGAGGTGATGATTAAGAAGTGGAATGGAGAGTTGTTGAGTTGTATTTCACCAACTTCCTCCTGGGATAACTAGTGGAAGGTCCCTTTGTTCGTAGATGTAGATGATACGTTTTTGTCATCTAGAGTGCAATTTTTTTGCCTCACTAATTTAATGACTCCCCACAAACGTGGAGTTGCTTAGAGAGGCTAGTGTCATTCAAATTGTTTGGAGGTGTCTGAATTTGATATTCACAAAGCAAGTAAAACTTCACATAGACCCTTAAGGTTTTAAGAGCCCTGAAAACATCACCACTGTCAGCAACTTGTATAAGGACAAGGCAATGTATCTTGCTTCCTAAGTATTTGCTCACTTGGAGTCACAGTCAAGAATTCAGTTTATCAGGAAATCTGTCTGGATGCGAGGACTATTGTTAGTTGTGTTCAACTTCTCTCATGCTTGGTAACATGAATTTGCTTCTACTGAAAGACTTGTGAAGGGAGAAGCATCTTCATCAGATCAGATGCTGCAGATAATGAAATTTTTCAGCTTTAGTAAGGTAGGTATCATTGTTGAGTAAAGAAAAGTAAGTCTCCACCAAATATTATTTTTGTGATATCTCCCAAGTAGTAAGGAAATGTTACATTTGTCAATGCTGAGCTCAACTGACAGGCATATGCCAATTTAGAACTAGCAGTCTTTCACAGAAGTATTTTGATACAGACTTCCATTTTGATCAATCATCAGTTTGAGTACTCTTCCCTCAAGAACATGTCAGGAAAAAAAAAGCTCACATTTTTCTCTAGGGAATTCTTAGCCCAGCTTGAGAGAGTCTAGCATATTCCACTCACTTTCAAAAAGTGTAAAATCTTCAGCTACGATTCTGAAGTGAGCTTCAAACACACCCCTCAAGGAGACTAGGGCTATCACACGATAGCCTTTTTTTCACCTTTAAATGACCCATAATTTGTCTTTGTAATCATCTACATGAGATGATAAGTCTCAACATTTACTTATGTGCAGAATGGTAGGAATTCACTAAACTGTATTGCAAATATATTTAAATTTAAAATGATCCAATACAGTTTGAGAGTATCTATATAATAAACACAAACATCATTAATATCTAATAAACATCATATTAAATGTAAATTTGATAATTTTGATAAAATTTAAGCAATCATAGCTGTAGGAATTGAACTAAAACTAAGGAGGTAAACCTCCACTCCTAATTGTTCAATTTTACTATTTAACTCTTCAAGCTGTAAAAATTTAACTCAACTGTAATATATTGCAAATTTGAGTTAATTAATTTACAAATGAAGAATTTTACTCAGTAAATTGACACATTTATCATTATTTAAATAAGAAGACAATAAACATATATAATTTTATTTGAATGTAGGATTACAGAAAATGTGGGTTCCATAGAATATTCTAAACTTGAGCCATAGTGAGTGCTTACTTTAGGCATAGTAATCTCTAGTTCCCAGTAATCTCTACTTGCCTCCTCAAGGCATGGTCTGGGGCGCCGGGATAGCTCAGGGGATCCGTACGGGTCTCACAATCCTGATGCCGCGGGTTCAAATCCCGCCCAGGTCTATTATATGTATATAATTTTTTTAAAAAATTTAGTTCAAATTTTTATGAGTTTACTTTGATGTACACTAGCATATTGGTTATATCCAAGGGTTTCAAAGTGCTAATAATCTCTGAGCTACATTTTCCAACTCAAACTGAAACATTTTCCTTCAAACTTTAGTGTATGGGGAGCAAAGCAATCCTGTTTCCTTTCTCACTCCAAAGTCAACTAAGCTAAAGAATGCAAATTTATTTTAATTATTCTGATGTGGAGAGTTAAAAATTTGATTGGGATGAGAACTATCTAACCAATACCTTAAGATTTAATCTAAGTCTAGTGTCAGCAACAGTATTTTAAATTAAATAAATTAAATTATTTTATTTTAAAACTAGTATACACACACGCACCACACATTTTCTTATGCTGTACGTTTTCTAGCTAATGATGACTATTGAATGATGGCTGGGTATTTTTATTTATTTATTTGTATTTTTATAATAATCCCTTCGCAGTATCTCTGTCGGGTGTTTATTTCTGCATGTCCCTTGTGAAAATATTATTTGCTTTTATTAGCATTCTTATTTTGCCAGTAATGAGGGTTAATATCCTAATGCAATCAAAATAAAATACAAAAGAAACAACAAAATAAAAAAATAACTTATGTACAAAATAACTATATATATATAGCATCAAATGTTGGAGAAAGGAAAGTGTAAAAAGTAGGAATTTATTTTTGCTTTGCCATGCTCTAATTCTTGTGTTGGAAGAGTGTTTTTCATTCACATATACAATTGTGCAATGAAAGAAACTTAAAAAAAAAAAAAAAAAAAAAAAAAAAAAAAGGCATGGTCTCTAGTTGTAAAAGCTCCACACAGTCATCTTTTTCTCGAGCTTGTCTTCCCAGCATCACCTTGGTCATCCTCGCCTTCATTTTTCCGTGAAGTCTTGTGGAAGACTACTTGCCCATTATTTCTACTTTCTCTATCATTCAGAGCCACTCCTGTCTTGTGAAGTACCTTCTCATGTCTGACTTCCATAATCCTCCATTGCTCGTCTCTGAATAACCTTTCTATCATTCAATCTTTTAATCTGGGATCAAATCTCTGTTTCAAATAATAGGATCCCTTCCATGATGGCTTCGTCTATAAGTTTCTTGGTTTAGATTGTGAGGTCCACAGAACTCCATAGGCAGCCCTCCTTGCCTTGCTACTCTTCTTGTGGATTTCCGCTTCTTATGACCCAGATGAAACACTAAAGGTTCCAAGACACTTAATGACTTTACTTCTTGGAATCTTTCCAAAAGAGATGATAAACCCTGGATACTTGTCTATTACCACAGCTGGTTACTTTGTCTTGATTACATTTATATTATGTCCCCACGGCTGAAGCTCTTTTTTTAGGGGATCTAGCATTCTAACCAGCTTAGAATATCTAAGAGCAAGGACTACCATATCATCCATGAAAAGCAACAGACACAGGTAGAAGCCATCCACATCCTCACCCATCCTTCTATTATTTGCCTCCTAATTTTTCAGAGTTATCTAAATGACATATTTAAGTATTGTGGGGGAATGAGATAAACGATATAAGACAAGTGGCTTACAGTCATGGCTTTTTCCTCTAGCATGATTTGTAACTCTCTCTCTCTGCTTGTCTGCCATTTTTCTACTACTTGTCACAAATGCAAGATGTTATTGGAGCATGATACCAGCCTTATCATTGTCAAGCACCTGCCCAATATTTTCTTCCAGCCTAATTTTCATAATTCTGCTGAATTTTCTTGCCCGAGAACTCATTAGTGCTATGCCTCGGTAATTCTTGCCATTCTATTCACTGCCTTTTTTCTTATATATGTTTGGGTACCAGATGGCTGATTTCTTCGATAATCTCTTTCTTGTGTACTGGTAATGTGGTTCAGTGTGAACCACCAAATCTGAGAAGCTCCAATGGTATGGCGTTTTTTGCCTCTTCTTCACATTTTTCAGTGCTTTCATTAACAGGTCCTAGCTCCCCTACAAAGGCAAACTCTGGTCTTGTCTCTGTGGGATTGGCTTTAAACCTTTGATGAAGCTCCAGGCAATCTCAGGCTGTGCTTTATTTCCTGACATTGTTTTCCCCATATTTCATTATTTGCTTTTATTAGGGCTTTTTCACTTTACATATGTCTGTACATATGCCTTCCAGTTCCCATCAGTCCGAGCATTGAACCACTTGTTCAGAGCTGAATTTTTCTTCTCAATCAATGCCAAGACCTTTGGCTTTATCCAACTTCTCTACGATCTTTCACTTTTATGCCCAATGCCTCTTTAGCTGCTGCATCCACTGGCACACTTCAATTCCAACCAAATATTTTCAGCTTCCACAAGTACTAATAGGTAGCAGATCTACTCAATTTTCAGGAGCTTTACATTGTATACTGGACTTGTAATAAATAATTAGTAAATGGTAAATTTAAAATAGCACAAGCATGTGTGTGTGATATTTTTATCTTGCTCTGATATTTCAGATATTCCCCACTCCTATTGGTTTGATTTTGCTTTACAGCAAACTTAGCATTTATTTTGTATTTAAAAACAACTTCTAAATTTCATTTATAATTACTGAAAATTATGGCCTAGACTTTTGATTGACACACATATGCGTGTGCATATATATCAATTTTAGTAACAATAATTTTTGGTGTATAAAGGACATATTTTAAAAAAAAAGTGTCATGGGAACAACCTCAATAGCTCCTATCCCTCGGAATTCGCTAAAAGATTTTAGAACTGTGTTCCCAATTTTTTTTTTTTTTAATTGAACTGATTTAAATACTTAATTTTCGTTATTAAAGAAAATTATTCCTTTCTTTTTCATGTACTATTTAGTTCAATTAATTAAAATGATAGATATGGCTGTATTCAGGAATCAGTTGCAAAATACCTGATGGCATAAGTGAAATAAAAACCCCATGGGGGGGAGGGGGAGGGTGATCCTTTTTTGTTTACGGTCAGTTTCTTGCAAGTGTCTCCCTGGCCACTAGCATATTTGTTTTGTTCGTGGCTTTTACTTAGCCATTCTTGAAATGATATTTAAATTCTTTACTTTTAACAAGTTACAATATTTTCTTATAGTGATAGAATGAGCCATCAGTTTAGTGAGATTATAATATATAAATATTCTTCCGAAGTCCTGAGATCCATGCTTTACAGAGTAAGCCTTTCTGAAGGGAAACTTAGAAGAGCACTGAAACTTATACTGGGTATGTAAATAATCATTATAATAATTAAATAGTTTTAACTAAATTCCCTAATTTTTAATAGATTAATAACAGTAATTGAACAAATATTATTCTTGTTGTGGTTTTAATATATATGTCATAATTTAGACTCAATTTTAAATACATTGTGCAGCAATAAGATTTTTTTTATTTTTCATCTCATTGAAAAATTATTTTTTTAATTTTTAAACTTATAAATCATTTGTATGTTATATGTATAAATGTACATGTTCTTAAACACTCCCAACCAATGACAAATATTTCAGGCTGTTGAGGGTAGACCTCAAGAAATTGTTAAGTTTATAAGAATTATAATTCGATAAGTGCATTATTTTGATTTAACATTATTAAATGCACTTAATTTTTATTTTTCAAAATAATTGTTTTATTTTAAGATTAATATATATTTTTATTTTAAAATGTGCTTCTATTTTTGTGAAGTTGACCTCATTGGATAACCTGCACCTACTTTTTTTTGTCAACAGGTCTCAAATTATATATGTCCTGTAAGACTTGTATATTTTTTCGTGATCTTTTTCTAAAGTGAAACTGAATGTCTTTTAGTAGTATGTAACGCTCTTATGTTCTTATTTGCGACACTATCTGTTAGAGAAATATTTTCTCTGGAAATTTCTCCCCAACTTTTGTATTAATGGGAGTTTTCTCTTCTGTCCTCTTAGTTTTTTAATATATATATTTGTATACCTTTCACCAGCTCTTTATGCACAATTATTTTGTCACACGTGTTGGAAGTAAGAAACTGAAGATGCTATCATCTGTAGATTGAAGTAAAAAAATTTTCACAATTTTTCTTGTATATTTTCCTTATTTTATGAAATATACACTTATGTGTTGTGTAAAAGTTATCTGGTTAATATTTTTTCATTTGTATTTCACTGCTCCTTCTTACTTTGTTTGTTGTTTTCCCCCCAAGACTACAAGTAGATTTTTTATTTCTAGGTATTCTCATTTTATTTTAATGGAATAACTAAATAAAAGTATTTTGCTATTTAGCAGAGCAAAAAATGTAGGCAAAACCATTGTGTTTGAGATCTATCCATTCCTTTTAAGAATATGGGCTTTTGTTTTGATTGTATCATGTTTGCATTTTTTTTTAACATACACTTCATTCTTAAATTATTAGATTTTTTTTTTGTTGGTGTTCGGTCAAGATAGATCCAAAAAAAAATACAAATTTTAAAAATATGTATTTTTAATTATCTGCCAACGTTTTGGCTCTCATTGTAAGCCATCTTCAGGGCTATCATGACCCTGAGTGTCATGAAAATGGAATCTTGATGACACGACTTTCCCTCTTGCTTTCATGATAGCCCTGAAGATGGCTTATAATACAAGACAAAATGTTGGCAGATAATTTAAAAAATACATATTTTTTAAATTTTTATTTTTATATATACCTTGACCAAACCCCAACAAAAAACATCTAATAATAATATCTACGGTCAAAAAACTCTCTGTTTATTCTAAGATTATTTCTCAGCAACTTCTAGGGATGCAAAATCAGGTTTTCAGAAAACTTGTTGTGTTTACTATTCTTTCAAACAATGAAATGAAGTTATGGATTCTTTGGAAACAAACAGAAAAATTTCACATTTTAAAATAACTATGAGCTGCTATTTTTTAAATATTTGGTAAGCTACTTCTTATATAAGGACCACTTTCTTATTTGTATAACATCTTTGGCTTAGAGGAATATCACAGTGTTTAATCCAGTTTAATCCCATTAACCTTTGAGGACCTGTGACTTGTATAATGTGGTTTACTCCCTTAGATGAGTTGTCGCCATTAGACAGAGAGATCTAAACAACATGACTTGAGCTGGAATATGAACCCAGGACCTTTAGCCTACCAGTTGCACACACTAACTAATACACCATGGATTCTCTCTAATTAAAAATTACTAATTACATAAGTATAAATATAAAAATAATGGACCCTTTTTTCCCCTCTGGCTTATCCATTGTTTGGAGGGGGATTTAATTTATAAACTTTCGTTAATATTGAAAGCATACTTAAAAGAAATAAAGAAGTTAAAACATAAAATATAATGATTTCTAAGTATTTTGCTACTTGTGGAATTTTTATAATTTGAAAACCCTTGATAAATTAAATTTAATATGAAATTGTAATGAAGTTAATATAAATAAATTCAATTATTTTATAAGTCACATAATTCCATAATTTCACTTGATGAATTTCTGTAGGTTTTTAATAGGTATATTTATAGGTTCTTAAGTCATTAGGGCAAACTTAAAGGTTGAAAATTAATATACTAAAAAATAGTACTTTAGGACATAATAATGAAGCATATGTATATAACTTATAGTAAAAATAGTTCCTTTTTTTTTTTTAAAGAAATAATCTTTATAGTAGGATTATGAACTCTTGACTATTTAGTATACAAGTTAGTATAGCTAATTTCAATTGCAAACACCAAATGAATAATTTTTCATTGAAACCGGGGACTTAGAAGATGATAATTTAGAATTGTGATTTCTTCATTTATTTGATCTATAAAAAAGTTTATAAAACATAATATATGTAATATTGCTTATGTCCTGTCATATTTTTTTTTTTTTTGGGGGGGGGGATGGTGACTAGGAGGCCTCTTCCTTTTAATCTGTAAAACATCAAATTCAAAATTTGAGAACCTTTCTCAAGTAGAGCAAAATTGTAAGAAGCGAATTTTTCTTAATTTTTTTAATGCAAAACTTTAAACTCTGTTCAACTTGACTATAATTTTGAAATACTTTATGTTTTCTGGCTCCCAAGATTCTCAAGGATTGTTTTCGATCAAGCCCTATCTTGGAAATAAATTGTCGTTTCATCCCCATTCTCTAACTTCTTACTCCTTCCCATCATCTTCATTCTCTTAACCGTCTGCTTTTGGTTTCTTCTCTTGCCTATTCTTGACTATGAATACCTTGTGTATGACATGTCCTTTGCAGAACTTGAGGATTGTCTTGGGAGGTTTATGAACAGTTTTCTTAGATTTGTTTTTGATCTCCAGAAGAGATGCCCATATTTCCCTGGTTTAGGGTGGCTTTGCTATTCCTTATCGTGCCAGCATTTTCTTGGTGCTTTCCTTTATCACACCATTTTCACTCAATCCCCACTTTAAATATATATCTTAGATCTTCACGATTTAAATCCTCTGCCCATTTCCTCTGTACCCAATTACAACCCTCTCACCTCTATCCAGTGATTAGTCATCCACGCCACTCCTTTGTAGTCCAAGCCCTCTCCTTTTGGAACTGGTTACCCCTTGACATCTGCCACTTCTCTTTCCTCTCCCTGTTCAAATCACATTTCTTCTTCTCTCTCCTAGCCATTCAAGAAGATATTTAACATATCTAATTATTTTTAATCAGATATATTGTTTTATTATTATTGTATTATTCCTATATTACTTTTTTTTTAAATAATAATTTGCCTCTAATTATATAAGGTATAAATATGTAAGGCCATTGCAATTTATCTAAATATTTTTGTATGTATGAATTGCGAATTAGCACTTTTTAAAAACATTTAATACTTGTTTGTAAAGTTTTTTCCGGGTTGGACCGTGTAAAGTTTTTGATGGTTGCCGAGCTTTCGCACATCCTGTGATGGCTTCTTCAGGGCTGAATAGATATTTCTTCCTCACTCTCTATTCAGCCCTGAAGAAGCCATCACAGGATGTGCGAAAGCTCGGCAACCATCAAAAACTTTATACGGTCCAACCCGGAAAAAACTTTACATACATCTGATGACTGTGGAAGCCTATGTGAACATTTAATACCTATTATTTTTATAAATACTTCTTCTTCTTCTTCTTTCTCTATCTCCATTGTGCTGTTAAGCGTGGAGTAGCTTATAAGTGTAGTTATAAATACTAGCAGGTATGTCATTTTTTCTTTGCATTTTAAATATTTATTGTTCTTAATGGGCAATCGAGCCCCAGAATAAAATTGTTTTCGATTTATTTTTTCAACAAATGAGCCACTTAAGTATTGGTTTTTCGAACTAAAGAAATAAGTGTTGTATATAAAAGAGACATATTCATATACAAATTAACTTCATATAATTTACTTTTAAGGTAAAAAACAATTACCAATTCTTCGCGAAGGATTCACAATTTTTTTTATCTTATTGGATTGTCTTCATTCTATATATCAAAATATAATATACTTAGTTTTTCCTATATTTCTCTTTCTTACAGATATCCATTGACAAATTATACATTTTTAACAAAAGAACCACTCTTTGAAAAGGACCCATCTGTACCTGCTAGATTTCAGCGCATGCGGGAGGAGTTCGATAAAATTGGAATTAGAAGAAGTGTTGACGGTGTTCTTCTTACCCACAAGCATGGGATTCCTCATATTTTTCTCTTACATTTAGGGACTACATTTTTTAAATTACCAGGCGGAGAGCTTAATGCAGGAGAAAATGAAGTAGAAGGTCTTAAGAGGCTCCTAAATGAAGTAATTATGATTTGAGTATTATTTTGATAATTTTATCTTAAATATAGAAACCTAATTTCATTGGCTTGTCATTAATTTTATTTTGATATAATAGTTAGGACAGTTTGAAATGAATGATGAGATGGTACCAGACTTTTCCTGAAAAAAATTCTGAAACTTCTTTTATCTTATGCAAAAAAATATTGTTTCACAACATGTTTTATATGTTTCTTAGAATTATTTTCTAAAAACAACTCACTGCTAGATTTGTTTTCACAATTCACATGATACAATAAGCCAATGCCATGAGAACTAAGTCTATAATACTTCCAGAGTCGAGTCCCATTTGTAAACTGAGAATAGTTCCAATGAAACTGAGAGTAGGTGCAAATTATGCTTAAATTCATATTTTTATTATCAAATTTATATGCTACACAGCCTCATCAGACTTTCCATTTTTATGAAGTGGTACCTCTCAGCCCGAATATATATAGTTAAGCCTCTGTCAAAAAAAGGATGGGTTCTGGAACAAGGACAGGAACAGGAACATCTTCATTGCACCTTCCATCTGTAGGTTGACAGGATGTTAAGTTTTTTCTATTTTTCTTACTTTTCCTGTTTCATCCCCTCAACTTTTAAGTTCACTTTTTTGCAAGAGTCTAACTGTTGAACATCACATATTACTCTATTTTGATTTTTACCTCAACATTTGCAATCTCATAGGCAGAAATATCACTGCTGATGAGAAACCAAATGACTGGTTCTCCTAAATTGTTAAGATTTAAAGAGATCTATTTTCGATGTAAGTAAACACAAATTCATGGCACATGGGAAAAAAAACTTACTTACAGTCTCCTATGAATATACTAATTAAAACTTTATCTTACACTCAAAGCTTCTAAAGAGCAGAATTACCTAAGGTATTATTTATATAAAATATGAATACTTATTTTTACAAATAAATTATCATAAAAATATTTATTTTTCAAATCAATATATAATTGATAAATAGATAAAAATATTTATTTATTAGTAATTACGTGTGCATATTTTATATNTTTCAAATCAATATATAATTGATAAATAGATAAAAATATTTATTTATTAGTAATTACGTGTGCATATAATTCATATAACATCATAGACACTATTCTTTAATTTAAATACTGTATTAGTTGTGGTATTTAATCCCACATTAATTTTATTCAATAAATGCAAGGGAATAGAATTTTAAAAAATAGTAGGATTTTTTTATTCTATTCCCTTGCATTTACTGTATAATATTATTTAATTTGTTATCTACCAAATTTGAAAAAAAAAATTTATATTACTAAATTGAGTTTTTATTACTAATTTTTTTTTTTATCTCATTTTTATTTCTAATTGATTTTCTAAAAAGAGAAATACTGCTTCTATAAATAATTCAGTATTTAAGTTTTTATTTCTTTAACAAGTATTCTATTTCTTTTGTCTAATTTGTTTTTGTATTAATAATTAAATAAATTTATTTTATATATCTTTTTTGACTGACTAGTATTATTAGATGAATTAAAACTTTTCAGCAGATTTATTTATAATGATTGCTATGGGATTTCAGAAATTTGACTTTGTCTGTTTGTAAATGGCCTCTTGCTTTGTCTTTATTATTTTGTTACACCTTTACATTAATGTTTTTCAGTTGATTTTGCTGCTCTTCTGTAGAAATTGTTTCCCCCTGGCCTGGCTACTTTTCATCTTAAGTTTAATAAATTATTTTAAGAGAAATTTCTTAGACTCTCTATGAGTTCAGCAACTCAAGAAGTGTTCATTGAATAGTAGTAAATTCACAGGCAGTGAGGCAGTTGTTTGTGGAGTATGGCTCAAGGTCCAAAAGACCTGCTCAGGTGCCCCAATTATCTTTATATAAATAATTTCTGGTGTTAGTCATAATTTATGATTATGAGATGTTTGGTAAGTATGAGCTTGCCTACAAATGAATCTAGACTTTGCCTTTGGTCCCCAAAAGGATACCTTAGAGTTCTGGCTGAACCCCAATTTACATGATTTAAGTTGGGGTTCGGTCTCGACCGAACCCCAACTAAAATCATCTTAGAATAATATCTACGGTCAACAAACTCTCCTTTTGCCCAATTTACATGGTCAACTTCTCCTTCTGAAAAACATTTTTAGGCTCACATTTTATTTGGCAGAAAATTGAACTCAGTGCAACACAGGTGTACTTGTTACAAATGTTTTCTATATATTATAATGTTGGACCAATAGATAGAGGTATATAATTTACTTCTATATTCGAAGACATCAAAAGTCTCTGTAGTTTTAAAAATTCCATACCTCATGTACCTGAAACATAAATGTTCAGTTATTTCTCCAGGGGTGAACATTTTTATGAAGAAACTGTAGTAATAATTCTCCAGAGAGAGAAAATAGGAGAGGAGGATAAACTTCTACCTTACCCAGGCAGTGGAGACTGTTCCTCTCTGGAGTCTTCATCACTTTACTAAGAGCGTAGGAATGTGTCCCTGCCATGGGGGCTGACCATCCACTTCTCATCCCTCAAAACCATTGAAATTTAATCTATTTATGCTAAGCATAATCTTTATTATTTATATGTTCTTAGGTTTTGTCAAAAGTGTTTATTAAAGTAATTGTATATTTTTAATTATCATTCATTTCATTAATTTATAATAGTGCTATTTAAAACAAAATGATTAAGCTTATTTGGGCTGCATTCAATATTAATTGTTTTTTTTATAGAAACTCATTGAATCTCAGCTTCTTCTTTCTGACTTGAAACTAGCTCAAGTATTTGTATTGTTATAATATATTTATTTCTTAGATACTTGGCAGAGATGATGGAACTAAACACGAATGGATCATTGAAGACACAATAGGCAACTGGTGGAGACCTAACTTTGAACCTCCTCAGTATCCTTATATTCCACCACATATTACTAAACCAAAAGAGCATAAGAAACTCTTTCTTGTTCAACTCCCTGAAAAAGGTATCCCTAATTTAATTTAGATTTTTCAAAGTAAATGTAATGTAAATAAAGCAGCAGTTCATTATATATATATATATATATATANCACTAGCATATTTGTTTTGTTCGTGGCTTTTACTTAGCCATTCTTGAAATGATATTTAAATTCTTTACTTTTAACAAGTTACAATATTTTCTTATAGTGATAGAATGAGCCATCAGTTTAGTGAGATTATAATATATAAATATTCTTCCGAAGTCCTGAGATCCATGCTTTACAGAGTAAGCCTTTCTGAAGGGAAACTTAGAAGAGCACTGAAACTTATACTGGGTATGTAAATAATCATTATAATAATTAAATAGTTTTAACTAAATTCCCTAATTTTTAATAGATTAATAACAGTAATTGAACAAATATTATTCTTGTTGTGGTTTTAATATATATGTCATAATTTAGACTCAATTTTAAATACATTGTGCAGCAATAAGATTTTTTTTATTTTTCATCTCATTGAAAAATTATTTTTTTAATTTTTAAACTTATAAATCATTTGTATGTTATATGTATAAATGTACATGTTCTTAAACACTCCCAACCAATGACAAATATTTCAGGCTGTTGAGGGTAGACCTCAAGAAATTGTTAAGTTTATAAGAATTATAATTCGATAAGTGCATTATTTTGATTTAACATTATTAAATGCACTTAATTTTTATTTTTCAATTGCCCTACCTATTAATAGTTTGTGTGTGAGTGTGTGTGTGTGTGTATACACTTTTATTTAGATAAGTCTAAAAAGGAAAATATGAAGATTTTACAATCACATTCAGATTCTTATCTTTCTAAGATTAGTGGATATTAATATCTTAAAATTAGCTTATTTTACTATATGTTGTAAATATTTTGCCTCATTGCATCTTCGTTGAAGAAACCCACTCACACTCACACATATATATTGAATTCTCAAGAAACTGAAGGACAAGAAAGTAAGATTTAAACCAAAAACAGACAAAAGGCACACAGTGAAAAGGGTGTTTACAGATGAGGAAAGGCTGAATAGATCAGAAGGAATGAAAAGATATTGGGCAATTCAGAAAAAACGGGACATTCACTTATTCAAGATGATTTGCAAGTGTTTGAATAAAATGGTCCAATAAGGCTTTAAATGTATTAGTATATTAAAAGACTGGTAAAAAAAAGGTGTATATA
>KZ806995.1:285684-302105 GCA_000696205.2 Oncopeltus fasciatus
ATATATATATATATATAGTATTCCATACTTCATATCATGTCTAGTACTCAGATTTATTGCAAAAGTCATTTAATTAATTTAATATAATTACAATTGTATTTTAAAGCAAAAAAATTTTTTTTTAAATTCTGTCCCTTTATTGACAGAGTTCAGTGGTGCATTCGGTATGATATAATTAATTGCTCACTATAATTAAATAATTAACAGTTTCGGTCTTCTTAATTTAAAGCAGTGGTCCAGATACCCTTAATTGCAACACCCATTTCAGCTAGCCCAGTCTGAGTATCTAGACACTGTTCCCCAGCTGCTAGTCAACTAATAGGAAAGTTGTGTCTCCTTTTTCTTTAACTACCTATCATGATAGTATGTTGTCAATATGGCTACTATCTTATTGCAATTTCAGCAGGAACATCTCAATCACTCATCACCAGAATAGAATTCACCTATGTTAGATGCTGTACTAGCTATAATATGGTTGTCACTTAAAAAATAAAGCTTTTTCTCTTTCTAATCAAAGGCTCAAGCTGATACCCGGCTGTGATCAAATAAACATGTAATTTTTTTTCTAAACACCTAAATCATCATTTATAACGAACATTTATATTTCTGACCTAATAATGGCCCTCTCTTATCCTATCACACTTTCAGCAGTGCATTGTCCTCCAAATAAGCCAATCACTACACCAGAATTTTCCACTTTCCTCAAAGACTTTGGTCCCTGTTTCCTTGCGGGTGGAGACTATAATGTGAAACACTTGCAATGGGGATGGAGAACATCCAACTCTTGTGGTCGATCTCTATATAATGCAGTATCATCCCAAAACCTCTCCACAATTAATCCTTCCTCTCCCACTTATTGGCCCTCTGACATAAACCGCCTTCCTGATATCCTGGACTTCTTCATATGCAAAAACCTTACTCCTCTTTATTATTTTGCTTCTACCTTAAACAAACTCTCTTCTGACCACAGCCCAGTCCTCCTTACATTATCCTTGACCCTTATTCCAAAACAATTGCCCCCCTCCCATTAATGGTCCAGTCGACTGGACCTTGTTTAGAACTCTCATAGAAGAGTCTCTTGACCTCTGAGTTTCTCTGAAAACCTCTGACGATTTAGATGATGCTGTACACTCCTTTACCATAAACCTTCAGCAATGCATATGTATGGCTAATCTTAAACCAAAATTTATTAAATACTCTTCAGAGTCCCATAAGTCACTGCCAGATTTGCTTGAAAGCTCATAATAGTGAAACGCCGCTCCAGGGCATTATAGAAACGCGGAAAAATATAGACACAGATTCTTCATTTTCAAAGGTTTTCGAAAAAATTCTGTTAAAATGAATGATGCCTTCCATTGAACCCTACAATGTCCTCCCAAATCATCAGTTTGGCTTCCGACATAAGCATTCTATTTGTGGATGACAAAGCTATCCTATCCTCCCATCCCGATCCTAAAATTGCTTCTAAAAACACGCAAGATAACCTCGAAAAAATCAAACAATGGTGTGGCAAATGGAGAATAAAAATCAGTGAGCCAAAATGGGATCAAGTTAATTTCCAACTGCGGAAAAAAGACTTCCCTGAAATTGTGAAATTTAACAATATTCCTTTACCACATTCAAATTCTGTTCGTTACTTTGGGTTCCATCTTGACTCACGACTTACATGGGGTGAATATACTAAAATTAAAAGACAAGAACTCAATCGGCGATATGGACTTCTATACAGACTAATGAATAAGAACTCCAATCTTACAATTGGAAAACAAGCTGACGCTCTACAAAACCTTATTACGACCAATCTGGACTTACGGAGTATAAATCTGGGGTGCTGCCAAGCCTTCCAACATCCATTCTCTCTCTTCACCACGACTTTAGTATTATTTTGTTCAGGATCTAATTTCTTCCCGCTTCAGCCTTTTCCAGAGTAAACTGCCATTCCATCCTAATCCACTAGCACAGACCTTGTCTTCCAACTCCAACCCCTACAACCCTCCCCATAGACTCAAACGAAGATGGCCCTGTGACCTCCTGGGGAAATACTCTGTAAATAACACTGAACAACATAGTTTTTGTTTCGGGGTTGAAATTAGCTGATTTTAATGTATTTCCACGTGTTAAAACCGAAAATGACCATAAAAATTATATATTAGCTCTTGTTTTCAAGATATAGTATCATTCCATTATATATATATATTGAGTTTTCAACAAATGAAATATTTCATCACCAACAGTTGGTACACATGTTTGTTTACATAACACCCCTCTCATCAGCTGTTCATAAGTAGTAAACATAACCTTTGCGAGTTTGTCAATTGTACGCACGTGCTATTGAAATTATCATGTGAAGTTGATTTTTAAATTAATTTAAGTGCTGATCTGAAATGCCTCGAAAGTGTGTGAATTCTGTCGATAGCTTTTGCTATATATGTGGTGAAATAACATTTAAGGCTCAGAAACGTAAAATGTCACCTATCATTAAGACTGCCTATGAACATTATTTTGGTGTAAAAAATGGGGACCAAGATAAATCATGGGCTCCTCATATATGTTGTAATTCTTGTTCCGTCATATTGCGAGAGTGGTTGAAAAATAACTAGTGGGCAATGGCTTTTGCAGTACCTATGGTTTGGCGTGAGCCTACCAATCATACAGACGACTGTTACTTCTGCTTAACTCCTACCATTAAGCAAGGTTTATCTATGAAGAAAAGAGGAACGGTGAAATACCCTAATCTCCCATCTGCTCTTCGGCCTGTACCACACTCAGACAATTTGCCAGTCCCTTCTCCACCCCAAAACTATGAAATTTTAGAGGAAAGTGATGAAGTCTGTTTACAAGAAGCAACACATCCTACGACCCTGATTTTGATGTAAGCGATAGTTCTAGTGATCCGCACAGAATTAGTCAAGCAGAGTTGAGTGACCTTATAAGAGATCTTGGCTTGTCTAAGGAAAAGGCTGAGCTGTTAGGGTCAAGACTACAACAGTGGAATCTTCTAAAACATGATGTGAAAATATCTCAGTACAGGATGCTCCAGAAGTGTTTTATAAAAGACAAGCTAAACGACAGCGATCTTACAATACATCGGATTGACTTAATTGAAATTTGGTGGTACAAACCTCTTTTATTTGTCAAAACACTAAGAATAATGTTTTTTTTTATCAATTTTGTACTTAAAATATTCTAAAAGAAACATAACAATATTGTTTTTTGTACTTTCACTTTTCACGTATAGTATAACTACTCTTTAAGATTAAGTGCTGTATATCTCAAAAACCAGAGCTAATAAAAAATTTTCAATGTTATTTTCGTTTTTATCACCCCAAAATTAGTAGAAATAGACTAATTTAGTGTAGGAAACATTCAAAAAATATTTTTTTGTTGTGCAGTGTAATTTGAGAGTGGTGTCACTGGTCACCTTCTCTCCTCATTTTACTTTCATTAATGTTTTTTTTTTTTTTTACTATTGTAATCAAATTACAAAATGTTTTTATTTTTGTAATGGAGGCCCTAGTTACCCTCCATAGAATCTGTTCATCAAATTAAAATAACTCATGTAAAATTTTTGCAATTTTAAAAATAATTTATGTAAAATTTATACCATTTATGGGTGATTAAAAGCAGTAAATGAAATTAAAAGTCAGTCAGAACATGTAGTTCTGTAGATGTAGTCTACCAGCCATAAGAGGGATTGTAGATAGTTAATTTACAATCCATCTATTACTATTTAGGACTTTTAAATGGCCCAAATTCATTATGAATTATTTAAAATTGGTTGATTAGCATTCATGAGAGGATTCTGTTAGAAAATGTTATCATTATAAATATCATTTTTAAAAAAAATCATGTTTTAGAAGATTTTTGGGGGGGCTTTCATGTAATTAAATTCCCAAACAGGATGGTTATTTATTTTTTAGATTTCTAAATATTTATCCAACTCAAATCAAATATCTAATATAACTCAAAAAGTTCAAAATTTTGTTTTTAAATATTGACAATTTTAGTTGTATTATTTTAACACCTATTGTGATTTTGGTGTTTTACATAATGAGGTACAGGTTTATAAATTTTTCAAAACCTAAAACATTTAAGAAATTACTAAACCTAAGAATTGTTATCTTTAATGTTATTTTACCTTCTTTTCATGTTTCGTCTAAAAATGAATGGCTTTGTGCCATTTGACTCGCAAGTTGGGCAGAGAGACCTATACATGAGGGGTCACTTTGTGTGTAACTCCTCTTGCTAAAATTTCATTAAGAGTGATGATACACCATTAACTGGAACAATCCATTTGCAATATTTATAAAATGAATTAAATGTGTGTAAAGGGTACGAGTTTAATAATATGAACATCTTATAGCTTAATAAGATATCCTCTTTCTTACAAAAAAAAATTCACTGATGTAACTTACATTTTAAGATATTGGAGTAAATAAATTTTTCATTAGGGGAATTTTAATATCAGACAATGCTGTGTAAAATTATAAATAAAATTTACATATTTTTATTTGAATAATTATTCTTTTTTTTGCAGGTTTAATTTCATATATGTAGATGAATAAATGAAAAATCAAACATATTGGATAATTGAAATATTGGTGATCTCTGAGTAAAGCCTACAGAATTTTAAATGTTATTGGGTGACTTAATATTTATCTGTGTAATGGATTATGAACCTAAATGTTTTCCTGGACAATTTCTTGTGTACTAGCATCTGAAAAATGAACATGTAAAAGTGGCTTTATTTTAGAATTAATATTCCTCCTTTTTGTGTATAATATAGAAATGATAATTTAACTAATTAATCTAGTCTTTAACTTTTGTCTCCTGTGCGTCTCTTAATTGAGGCCCAATACCTCAGTAACTGGCAGCCATTTTTATACATCGGCAAGCTTTTAACATCTCCTGTTAGCTATATGAAATGTATATTGAAGATCTTTATACTGGGTTTTGTAAATGTTTTTAATTAAATTTTTGTTTTCAATTTTTCTGCCATTGAGAAAAATGTTTGAATTTTTATTAAGAATTATGACCATTAATTAATTCAATTTTATCAATGAATTTGTGTGAAAAATATTTTAATGTATGTATGAATAGAATGTTTGTGCTTAAGATTATTCTTTTGCATAACATAAGTAATATTCTCATCGAGTTAGCACCTAATAAATGCCTATCTAGTTTTTATAAACAGAATCACAATTTTTTCTTTTTCTTTCTTCTTTATGCTTTATTCTTCATGATCCATTCCTAATAGGTGTGACTGAATTAATAGAAACATTAAATATGTTGGTTAATTTGCTTTATTCATTGTATAAAGTTTTGTAGATTATAATTATAATAGATTATTTTTGGCTTAATTTGTAATTAATGGCCATAGCAAATTATTATGGAGAAATGATGATTAGGCCACTTAATTATTGATGATGAGTTGAAGGCTAGTAATTAATAGGGACTTATAAATATAGAGATATTAAATCAAGTTCTCTCTTAACAGAGTGGAAACCATTTAGGGAACAACTCAAAATGAGTAACCACAATAAATTATTTAATAAGAAATATAGTTTAAGTTAACAATATTTTAATTTTAAAAAAACTTTGGGATTGCATAAATTGTGAATTGGACCACAGGAAATCGGTTTCTTTAAGAGCAAGAAGAATTTGAATTTTGTTTGTAAATCAACAACTTAAGGGTCAGGAAAATTGAGGCTATTTACTGGTAGCCTCCCTATCCTAATATCCAAGGCACTTGATAAGCTTCAATTTCTCTATAAAAGATTCTGCCCAGGGTGGGACTAGAACCCACAGCTAAGCCCTGCAGAAAAATTTGAATGTGCTTTTCAAGCAGCTAAATAACACTAGGGAACAATTTGAAACTCAGTTTCTGTTGAGTTAGATTTTTTAGCTGTTTTCTATAGAATTAGGCATGCTGGTTTTAAAACTTTTTAGTTTTCTTCTATCACGTTACGTTCGGTTTCAATGTGGGTGGGGCGCATGCTGGTCTAGACCTGCCTTTTTAGTTACATCCGTTATACTGCTGTGAAACATTGTGTGTCGGTAAGAAGTATTTAGTATTTCATTTCTGAAGTATACAGAACTACATAGTGTGTTTGAACTGAAACGTTTCCTTAAGGCTCCTACACATCGAAAAGGCGAAAACTGCCCCGATTTGTTTTGTTATGTGGCAGTTTTACCATTCCCAGTCAAAGAACAAGCATCAGTACATTTGTCAGACAAGCATATTTTGCCTATTTTAAAGTGAAACTTGGTGAACAAGATAAAGCATGAGCACCTCATAAAGTGTGTAAACAGTGTGTTGAGGGTTTACGGATGTGGACCAAGGGAACACGTGCTAAGCTTCCATTTGGTATACCTATGATTTGGCGCGAGCCCAAAGATCATTCAAGTGATTATTACTTTTGTATAGTGAAAACATCGGGATATAACAAGAAAAATAAATGTAAAATAGAGTATCCAAGTTTACCGTCAGCTATACGCCCAGTACTGCATTCAGCTGAAGTCCCCCTGCCAGTTTTCAATGAATTTCCCTCTTTGAAAGAAGAGGAATACGGATGGCATTCAAAAACATTGTTTAAGACTTTCTTGGAAATACAAGAGCACTGAATTACTCCGAAATTGTCCAGCAACGCTTGGAAAGCTTCCAAAAGGTAGGTTGCAACATGAGCATTTAATTGCATTTTTTACACAGCCACCTTGCTAATTTCCCAGACAATCTCGGTGCGTGAGTGATGAGCAGAGTGATCGTTTCCATCAAGATTTGAGGGTCATGGAAGCAAGGTATCGAGGTAGATGAGACTTACATATAATGACTGACTATTGCTGGAGCATCAAGCATGAATGTAAACAAACTAAACACTCCAGAAAAAGCTGCAAATGCAAATTTTTATCTTAATTTTTAAGTACTGTTCATTAATTAAAGAATTTTCTATGTATGAACTCGATTTAACTTACATTAAATGTTTTGTAAACTGTATATTTGGTACGTTTTTACTTTATGTTCTTTTAAATGCATGATTTTTATTATTTCTGAGGATATTCTGTAGTTTATAAAGTTGACGTGATAGATAAAATCTGTGATTATTCACAGATTCATGTGTCAAGAATTTGTGAAAAAATAGTGTCAGATCTAACTCAACAAAAAATGTGTTTCCCATTATAAGCAATAGTTCTATTTCTATAAAATCATTGACTATTGTTTTTCTTAAATCAGATTTTCACTGGAGGCATTATTTTTTTAAATGAAAATTTGCGGCATAGAATACTTAAAAGTGGGTAAGATTAATGATTTTTTTTTTTTTTTAACTACCAGGTATGCAAGTTTAAAATGTCGTTTATTTCTTAAAATATATACACAGTAATTTAAAAAAAAGTATAATATATTTTATTCAAAGTACTGGCCCTCGCTTTCTACACATTTTGTCCATCTCTCGGGCAATATATAGATACCATTCCAAAAGAATGCTTCATCTTTATTTGAAATCCATTCATCGAGCCATTTTCGTACGTTTTCGAAATTGTTGAAGTGTTGCTCCGCCAATGAGTGTCCCATCGATGAGAAGAGGTGATAATCAGAAGGCGCCAGGTCAGGTGAATACGGCGGGTGGGGTAGGAGTTCCCAACCAAGCGAAGAAATCGTTTCCTTAGTCAATCTGGCTGAATGTGCAGGAGCGTTATCATGCTGAAGAATGACTTTGGCGTGCCTGTGAGCCCATTCTGGGCGTTTTTCGATCAATGCGTGACTCAAATTGATCATTTGTTGTCGGTAGCGCTCGGTATTGACTGTTTCGCCGGGCTTGAGAAGCTCGTAGTCGATTTGGTCGATTTTCTCGTTTTTGATCAGTAACATCAAAATCACCACGTTTGAAACGTTGAAACCAACGTTCACATGTCTTGACGGTTGGAGCAAGATCGCCATAAGTCTCAACAAAAATTCGATGACATTCAGATGCCTTTTTCTTTTGATTAAATAAGAAAATCATGACATGCCGCAAATGCTCTTTATTTGGCTTAAAATTAGACATTTTTAACACCAAAGAAAGGTATGATACGTCCACGTAAACGACTTAAAAACAACTGACTTTTGTAAACAAATGACTAACAAACAAAATAGCGTTTAGAGATAAGCAAATCCTTCAATAGGCTAAGAGCGCATTCTATTGGAATTAAAACAACATTTTAAACTTGCATACCTGGTATGACATTTACAAATTAAAATTATATATTTGTATATTATTATAAAATCTATAATTTAGTATAACATACCTGTTTTTGTTGCAGTTAATAATGTTTGTACTCTTAATTAAAATTCTCAATATGCTGAAAATGCTGTTAAGCATACCTTAAGTATTATAGCCAGTGCTGCTGTTCATTTATAACCAACTATCTTCAGTATGTAATATTACTTCCTAAACATTTTCAAAGAGTGCTGGATACTTAATTTCTTGAAAGCCAAAGGAATTAGACTAATTCAATCTATTGGCAATTAATATAATATGTAGCTTAAAATAGCTAATTGAAGAGTGTACAGAAAGTGTATGAACGTAATCTTCTTTTTAACCTGAAGATGAGTGCTAGCAAATTCAAAACAACACATTCATACAATTAAATAATGACAATATTATTAATATTTGAAAGCCAAAAGCATTAGTTGTTATTGAACTTTTGTATTATTATTTTATTGAAAAACAATTATAGATACAAAATAAATAAGAAATTACAGTGTTAAAATATCATAGAAAATGTTGAAGAAGTCTAGATCCTGCACCGGATAGTAGTACTGCCACATGTAAGTAATTCTGTGAATGCCTTTTTCTAACATATAAATCTTTAACATTTTTATTAAAAACATGTGATACAGAAGTTATTAAGGAATGTATCCGAAATGATAAAGGCCTCCTAGCCAGCCTTAACCTTGAGTCAACCTTAGCTTTCTTTTCATTACACACTGCTTAGACATTTACTCCTATTTCTGTTCATTTATATTAAAACCTACAAATGTCAGAAATTTTTGATAGATTACCCAGCTCCCACTTTATCCAAGTGGATGTTTCTTTACCTAATTTTTAGTATGAATAAATCATTAATTCCCCCATGGAGTATTACTTAATAAAAACCTATTAAATAATTATATTTCAAAAGATAGTTTGGAGAATTAAAAGGTTTCTTTTTATTTTACTGTTAAGTAATTTATAATCATTCTTATTAACATTAACCCTTTGAGGCATACATATCTCTGGACCCCTCCCGCCCAAAAAAAATTGATAATCCCACCTTGAAGCTAAACCAAAATTTAAAAAAATATTCTCCTTATATACAAAAATTTCTATCTGGGGATTTGTCTTCACGCTTATGTTGAATGCTTGACCCACTGTCCAATAAAAATTGGCAACTTAGTGTACTCATTAAAGACATGACACTGAACTTTACTAATAGCATGGTTGAAAATAGTGTAACTGTTGAGTTCAATGACTGGTGATAGTAATAAACAGCTATATTATTTCTTTAATCTTTATTTTTTTTTTTACAATTTTGATCAAACCAAATTTTGAACAAAATAAATCTTGAGAAACTTCTAACTCAATGCTGTGATTCCAGTTATAGTCAAAACTTGGCATAAAATACGTTCTTGATTTTTTTTCTTAAGATTTATTTCTTCCATATTCTTGATAGAATCTAGACTTTTTATTAAATAATACCTCTGATAAAAAAAAAATGAATTCCTTGATATCATCCTTTCAACAAATAAGCTGAAGTTGAATTTGGAGGAACGAAGATCAGGCTTCAGCACCTACCAAACAAATTTATGCAACGACAGGAGAAACCCAAACAAAGCGAATATTAGGAGGAGAATTTCGGCCAAGGATGGATATTCTACGGGAGTCTGGAGTCGGACACGGGTGAAGCAGGAAGGTGGAGCGGTATGGTTTAGAGAAGAAGAGGAAGTACTTATGTGAGCAAGTTTACAGGGATTCTAAGGGCGGAAAATGGGTCTATAGTAGGCTTTTCTGGATAACCAGTTACATAAGTATCGCCTTTGGAAGGTGGATGCGGCGAAAGGATGCTAACCTGTGCCCTTAAAACTACTTCCAACTGTACGAGACTATATTTGGCTAAATTGATGGTGAATCGGTAATCATCTTGTCACCATAGAGCTTTCTTCGAGTGTCAATTGTTTTTCATCGCCTTTGGAACCTATCACGATGTTTTCCAGGTAATCTGTCACCAAACAATCCTAGAAGAACACGTTCTAGAAAATATTGGAAAGTCTGGGAAGCGTTTGTGAGACTAAAACACATTCGTAGGAACTCTCACAACCCGAATTATTTTAGTTGACCGCGAAACAAGGTCAAATAATATATTCCACGGAAGATAATATACGCGCCGGTGGATGGGTATTTAACGTTTTCCAGAATAAAATGCCATGGGAGTCATCGACGAAGACTTATCCTAATGACAGTGCCGTAAGTGGAGATGTGTGTGCTATGAAGTACTCGGCCTTCCTCTTTGTCGGTGTCTTCTTCACACTTCACTTGTAAGTGAGTCGTTTCAGTATCCACCAAATACTTCATCTTGAACGTTCGTTCAGTGAAGAAAAGTTGTCGTTGAGAAATCCGTTGCTGATGGTAGTCTCCTGCCTGCTTGGAAGACGATGGAAGTGGCCAACTCTTGATTGCCTTTGTGCGGAATTGCTAATGATAGAAACGTAGCTATCGACCCTTGATCCTTCTCCAACTACGAAGCCTCTTCTAGTCAAGCCTAGGCGATCTTCAAGCAAGAATCCTTTCTTCTCTTTCACTGGATTTACCTTTCTTCGCGATGGATACCTCTCCCATATCGCAATCATGCTTTCAGCGATGAGACCTTTGATGACGCTGTCCTCAAAAATATCACCTCAATAAAATATGGATTGTCGAGGACTCAACCTGTCAACTATACTTGGAGAGAGAGAGTAAACATTTGTGTTACTGAGATTCACTTTCCTGTAGCAGACTAAATCTTTGATCAGGCAATAGGAAGGCCTGATGTGGTTGCAGGCGCTAAACCCAGAGGCCTTTTGATCTTTGTTAAGAGCCTTAGTTAGGTTTCTCCAGAACGAAGACAGTTCACAAGCCAACCCCACTTATAATAACAGACATAGATAGCAGTGGAATAATTCATAATTAATGATTGCACTTCTCCTATAAAGTGATGCATTTTACGAATATGTTTAGTAGGGACGGAATATCCTCTTTAATAAATTTGGTAGACCCCTGCTAGATTGCATATTATTATATCATATCCTAACCATAAAGTCCTACAGATGAACAGCCTCTTCAGCGGCTTAGGGCAAGTTCATGTACTCTTCGTCTGTTGTAGATAAAGCGAAAGTTCACTTTATTGGAGCTACCAAACTTATTGCTTCTTTTGCTTGTAAATGTAAACTTCTGTGCAAGATATTCTATCCCTCGTTTAGGAGCTTCGGTCAGGTAATTTCAAATTTTTTAGGTTAGTCCTAGATTATATTCTTAAGATTACATAATTTTTTCGAAGGACCACCCATACTAAGTTTCTTAAAGAAAACTTTACCCAACTACTAGTGACTGTACTTGTTTCATATTGTTTATGCTGAATTGTGGGCTTCTTTATTATAATGAAATATTACGATTTTTCTTACACCAGTTATTTATTTTCCGGTCAGACGTTTACGGCTCTAATAAGCCATCTTCAGGAGTTACAAAATAAAATACCAAAATGTACATAATATCCATGAAAATATCAATTAAATAATTATGTTTTAATAGTTAAATAGTTTTGTTGTTTTACAAATTTACTTAATTTTTACACATTTTGATGTAAGCTAAACCGGTTGCAGCTTCAAAATTAGCCGCTCACCCAATCACACAGTACAGCTAACCAAAGACTCTCACAGAATTCCGAATACTATTACAATAAGGACAACCAAAGACTTCGTTTGAAAATTATGAGAAACAACTATTACAGAACAGAAAACACTCATAGCTTATAATATAAATACTCCATACCAATAGCAGAAACTATAGGTGTATTATAACAGAACAGGCTGACTTATGCGACGAATAATTCATGAACGAGCTAACGGACATAACTCTTACAATTACAAAACAAACCTTCATCTAGTTGGGTATTATACTAAACAAACAAACAGACAGTACAAAAATAAGAATTAAATGCAAATATATGACGTGTTGTTCACGTAGGCTTTTACTTTCTCTAGAAATACTCATGGAATCTTTTACTGGGCGGGACCTTGTCGGCAAGGTCAGACCCAGAAGAAGATTCTATGAAATAGCGTGTTCTTCATTTGATGGAGAAGCTGACCAATGTCAACACTCCTAATTCACTATTTAAATAATATATTATTGTATGGTGAGCTGGCAAGGAGGTTACGCGGCCATTCCTATTTTAGTCGTCCTGGTGAGCTATCTAGATGGGTAATGCTGGGGAGATTTTGGACTAAGAGTTTGGTAGTTGAGGAAAGTTTTGAATGGTATTTACTAGAAAGTAGAGATGTATTGTTCAAATATATGCATTTTCGACGTATCCACGAATCTGATTGTATCTGAGGAATATGGTAAAATAACGGTACATATCAAGTTAATTTCCGACGTCTTAACCTTATACAGCGCTGAGCTAAACAAAGGACCAAGTTACTTTGTTTAAAACTTTGAAAGTTTCTAGTTTTTTGTAATACTGACTGATTCAAATCCAACCGCTGATTGAAATAGTTGTTTGTTTAAACATTCACCAGAAAGGCAACATTTCTTGAATTGGGGGCAATAAAAATCTTTGGGAGTTCTTACAAAAAAGGGTTACAGATTGATTTGATTGCTTTGATCGAGGTGAAAAATAATGCGTCTATAGCAGCAATCTAGTGCAGGTTTGTCGCAGTTTAATATTTCCAACCTTCTCTCTTTTTCTTCTTGAACATATATTACAGATCAAAGGGCATAAGGGTCTATTTAAATAAAAATGCTTCTTTTTTTTTACAACCATATGATTCATATAATGAGGTCATAAATAGTAGAGCATTATCCTAATTGTTAAAGCTTTATATAGATCGAGTAGTTCCTTTGTTTCTGCCCCAAATTCATCATGGTCTGATTAATTATTATTTATTTCTGTATTCATGTGCTAATATAATTGTTTATTGTTTTCCTAGAATTTGTTACTAATATTCAAGTAATTTAAAAATACAGTGTTATGATTACAGAAAATTAAAAGCAAGCAGTCATAACAGTTGGGTTTTAGGGGGGGTAGTTTTGTTTTTTTATCTTATCATGATATTTTACATTTAATTTTTTAAATATTTATTTAAATAAGTCTATTATTTTTTAAACTTTAAAGTTTTGTGTTAAATTTAATTTTATATTGTCTTTTTTGTTATTTATTTTACAACAGCGGCAAACGCCTCGTTGTTAATCAAACAGGCTTTTGCTTTAAACCGGTCTCGCTCTATTCGCTGTATACCTTTGTGAAGCTTGTTGTTTTAGTGCTTGTTAACTTATATTTTACCTAGGTTTTTTAATTTTCACTCTCGTGTTTAGGCACAACGAAAGTATATATTTCACTTAGTTACTTCCAAGGTATCTCTTCATCGTTTTAGTTAGTTCCTGAAGATGTCTGACGACAAAAAGGTAAGCACGCCTTCTATGACTACATCGTATGATACAGTCGTTGTTTGGGTTATCTGGTTGCTTGTTACGTTTATAGATTATCCAGGCTGGAGAATCTGAGCAGATAAATTTAAAAGTCATGGGACAGGACAACGCGATCGTCCAGTTCAAAATAAAAAAACACACACCTTTAAGAAAACTAATGAACGCCTATTGTGATCGTGCGGTAAGTTCGATTAAACAATTTTTAGTATTTATAGGCATTTTTATTTTGGCTTAACAAATATTTGCCAGTGTAATTGCTTCTGCGCTAAAAAGTATATTTAATTTAGCTATGGAAGTAAATCTCTAATTATATGTTAGTTACTACTTTTAAATGTGTTAGGTAATTAATCATTTGTTTTATTTTTCATATTATGATTACTTGGTAAATAGCTGATCATTTGTTTCCTTTTTTATGTATTACATTTAGTTTATAGATCCTCAATTTGAAGTACTTATTTTTCTTCTTTTTTTTTTTCTTTTCGCATTCATTGTTCCCTATTTGCTACTTTTACTTTAAACTGATTAGTGTATTCATGAAATTTTCATGCCATTTAGGTTTATTTCCTTATATTTTTACTCAATTTTTTTAATAAAATACAATACGAATAAAGACATAATTTGAGCAATTTTCTTATCAAATCTTTTCTTCTGCTATTATAGTTATTATTTTGTTTTTATTCCATTTAGCAGGTCATTAATATGCAAACTGCTTATTTTTCTTGCAGAAGGACAACGTTTTAATTATTGATTTTAAAGGTTTTAGGCAGTTTAAAATATATTTGTTATAACAAGTTTTGGGTTAAACCCTAGTGCATCCGGTACCTTAACTGTAGTTCATCATATGTAATGTCACAATAATCTAACTCAGCATTTCTACAAATTTTTTTAGCTCTGCCATTACCACGTGCTCAATTTTTTTTTTCCAGGGTTGAGGAAATTGAGTCCCTCTGGATTTTTCTTCACTAAAATCCCAGAATTCTGGGTTTGTTTATGTCATAGCGATGTTATTAATCAAGACTTGGTTTTGGGTGCCAGATATACTAAAACTTACACTTAGTTTTGATTTTTAAAGTATTTAAAAACTAGTTTTAGTAGTTGAGACTCTAAGTATTTACTTTCTCATGGTACTGCTATAATGTTTTAGACTCGGCTATCGCCGTTTATTTCACAGAACCACTTCATTTCCCACTGACAAAACTAATTCACTATAAATATATTTGTTCTAATTCTTGATGAACTACACTTAACTTGATTTTTGTTCTACTTTCTTTGCTAAGAAAGGTATAATTCTGGGGCGCCTTTCAAAATTAGGGTCTCTGAAAAAATATTATTTATAGCTCTTCTTTCTCAGCCAATAAAGTGCCAGGTTTAGTGGTTTTTCCTTTAATGCTCCTTGCTCCCTCTGGCCGATAGGTTATACTGCTTCTTTTACTATTTTTTATGCTCATCTTAATGAAAGAGGGGAAATATTTTAAGCTGCTCTTGATTGATGGACTTTTTTATTATTGATAATTTTTTTTAGAATGACATTCCACAGAATTATTTATTATCGCACTCCTACTTACAGTGAGAACTAAGCTGAGGTCATGTTGTCCATGTTAGAATTGAATAAACATTAGTGAACTTTTAATCTAAGCCTAGACTAACCTCCTTCATGTGAAGTCAGTTTGATCTCACTAAGTGAATAACAGTTGGACATAGTAGATCTGTAACCAACTGTTGTTTAAATAATAGCCTTTGAATCTATTAGAATTAAAACTTTAATTATTCATTGGCCATCAAATTATTTTATTCTATAAACATATAAATTTATTCTAGTTTTGCCCCACTTCCAAAATGTGCTATGTAATTTTTTATTAATTTTGTGGAAGTATATAATGGTTCATTGACATATCTTTTCACTTGAATTATTTAGTGGTTGCTATTGGTATTGACATACTAAAACATTTGATTGCAAGGAATAATAAATTATTTAGTAAATGATTATTAAGGAACATACAATTAAAGTAACATAAAATATGTAAGATTTAGTTACATCTATTCTTTGTACAATCCTTAAGGAAACAAAGCTATGTACATTGTTACCATAAGCTGTAAAATTTCTTGGTTTATATGGGAGAAGCTAAAGGTATAAACTGTTGAATATTTTATTTATTAACTCTTTATATACCCTCTCTAGCATTAGCAATTTGTAAACAAAAGAGTCAAACTTCAGCATTTGAGCTGCTTGTTTTGCAAACCTTGGTATGAGTTCATCAATGGTGCTAATAATCTATCATTGTGAGGGAGTTTTAGAGAAAAGGCCAAAATTTAATATTTTCATATTTAAATTAAAATTTAATATTTTAATTATTGTAAGCTTAAGAAAAAATTATCAAACTGTTCAAAATGTATATATTTTAATATGTTTAAAATGTATGTATTAAATCTATTTTCTAATCTACAAGAAATGCAAAGGGGGAAAAAAATCTTACTATCTCAGCCGGAAACGAACCCGGATTAGATTCCTAGCTGAGGTAAAAAAGATTTTTTTTCTGGCCCCTTGTGTATTTTTTGTGGATAATTTAGCATGGGATGACGCACAACAACTAATTCATTATTTAAAATCTATTTTCTAATAGTTTCATTCTGCAACCAGTCAATTAAAAATGTTTATCAAGGGAATATATTTAATATTTTCTTTCATTCAAAAACTATGTAAATAAATTCTTAATAGCATATATA
>KZ806995.1:302244-315296 GCA_000696205.2 Oncopeltus fasciatus
ATATATATATAAAAGAAAACACATAATAAACTAATTTTTTTTCAATGTAAATAGAAATAAAAAATATTTAGGTTATTTTGGACATTTCTTATTTAAGTTGCCAAAAACATTTAGATAAAGATACAACTATGACATCTAGGTCATTTGTTCCAATTCTAATATACCATCTACTCCAAGTAAAAATCATTGAGAAACAACAATAAAATAGAACATGCCTATAAATTTATCAAGGGCAAAAATTTCAAGCTAATAATTTTTTAAGTTAAAGCTATTTAAAAATATGAGCCTTACTCAGACCTCATAAATCTTATAAAATTCTATGGATTTTTTTTTCTTTTTTTAGTTCTCCTTTAACGACTTGAGTTCAAGAAGATTATCTAATAGTAGTCACCTTATTCTAAACACTCATGACTCTGAGCTAACTTCTATTTATTGATTAAAGCTTGACCAGGGTGGAACTAACTCGCAGTGCCTAGATTAAGTGACCAGAAAGAATCTTCTAGGCTAACCTGCTGCCCCTTTAAGCCATTTTTGACTTGCTATTTTTAAAATTGCTACCATTATAAGTAATTTAGCTAAACTCTCACTTAGTGGGTTATGTCTAGCCTTGAACAGTCTTTTATATTATTAAATAAAAACCTGCTCAGTTCCAAGGTTTTTTTTTGTGTAGTTTTATTTGGTCATTCTGTATGTTGGCTTTCTGTTGCATTCTGTTTGAATAGATTTATTTTTATCTAGAAAGAAGTAAGTGCAAGTGATTACTAAGTGTGATTACACTTGAGTAACGTCGAAACTGGGCTGGTTTGGATGAACTGTTGAGAAAATGACAAGAGAACATAAAATTACCCTTTATTGCTATATTAAGTAAAATGACACAATAGAGAAAGTAATAACTTAAGTTCATTGTGTTTATTTATACGAAATCTCTTCCTTATGTTTTTTTCTTTTGTGTGTGTGTGTGTGTGTGTGAGGTCTGGATTTCATGGATGTTCTAAGTGTAAATACAAGCATTGCATGTTTAGGAGTCTGCCAGCATTTCTGTTCATATTTCAATGGTCCTAAGTCCAATGTTCTACTATCAAAATTATTCATGAATTAAGGAATCCTATTATTAATTGAAATAGTATAAATTTCTTACTTTGTACAGTATTAGTTTGAGGGAAATCATTCATTAACATACTCTACCATTCTTCTGTAATAACCCTTTTTATGATGAATCATGTTTATAGACTAAAGTTCTTAAGTTGAAATGTCAATTCAATGTCAGTTTTATTTATATTTCAATTAGAAGCACACTCTTATATCTTCCATACACGTACACACACCAAAAAATTGCTTTTGGGAGCTTCAGTATTTTTTTTTTTCCCCCCCTCTTAAATAATTTCAAAACAATGAAAATTTTATTTCAAATAATATCCTAAATGTGCTAGCAGAAAATTACTCATTATTATTATTATTAGTTATATTCATATTATTAATAGAAGTTATATTCAATATTTTGTCAAAACATCCCATGTTATTCACATTGCATTGTGTGAGATAAATCTGATATTTTTATTTAAAATTTATATACATTTTTCTAGTAGTTTTAAAACATAAGATAAATGTTCTAATTAATCTAAAAACAATTATTCCATATCCATATGAGTTTAGCTTTACTAGAATATTATACCAGCAGATGTACATGTTGCATTTAAATATACCATTATTTTATATGATCTTAAGATTTTGATATAANCTAAGTCTTTAATTCGATAAAAAATGAATTATTTTAGGGGCTTGCAATGGCAGCTGTTCGGTTCCGCTTTGATGGGCAACCAATTAATGAAGCTGATACTCCCCTAAGCCTTGAAATGGAAGAGGGAGATACCATTGAAGTATACCAACAACAAACGGGAGGATTTATTTGTAATTAATTTTATTATTTGTTTCTCCCTCACTTGTATAAATTGATCTGTATTCTTATTCGTTTAAATTATATAAAACATATATTTAAATGTTTATGTCTTAATTTGGTAATGTATATTTTCCTTAACGGAAGAATCCCCTGTTATGACCATATTAAATGTTTGAAACTAACCAGATCAAATGGAAAGTCCATATCTTGAGCTCTTTGTGAACTTTAAAGTCATTCTACTTTTATACTTAGATTTTTAGATTTCTGTAATTTTTAATATTGTTAGTCATTTGGCTGCCAAATATGAGTTTTTAATATTTTATGTTGTGTAAATATTCTAAATTAATTAAACTAATGGTGTTTAAAATTCATCTTAATTGTCATTACTGATAACCTCATTATTTTTTTTTTCTTTTTGTTTCCTTTCCCAAGTCTATTACTAATTTTCATGTTTCTGATTGCAACTTATATGTGGCAGTTGAATCATTAAGTATTTAAGTTAATGAAATTTGTAAATATAGCTTGTAATAAGAAATCCCTTCTACAAGAATGTATATTTATTTTAGTAATATTCTTAAGTGGTGTACATGGTGTAATAAATGTCTTAAACAAACTAAATGTACTAGTTTTTGTGAGGGAGTTTCAAGGTCTGTTAGACTTTCTTTAACTTGGTTTAATTGAAATTTGACTTTGGTAGGTGAAATTTTTGTTCACATACTCCTGATAATACCTTAAAAAGTTCTGGATTTAGTTAATTCCCCGACATGGTAATGTTGTATAATATTCTTTTTTTATCCATTTCAGTTTTAACATATTTTTCTTTTCCTTTAAATGAAAAATAAACTTTGTACAAAATGCAGAGTTGTTCATTCCTCTTTCCTTAATTTAAAGATTTTTCAAAAACAAAAAAATTAACTGTTGCATGTTATTAACATGTTGACTTTTGAATTTAATCATGGTTCTTCCCGTTCCCCCTTACTTCTTGTGATTAAAGATTTTTTTCATTGCCAATCGATCACAGAAAAAATATGAACATACAAGAGATAATTCTGCAACTACATACTAGAACAATCTTCACATGTTTCATGTGTGTGTATTACATTTTTAAGGGATTTTAAATTGTTGGGGGGAGGAATAGGATACGTAACAGGGAGCAGTAGGAATTATTCTAAAGATTTTGGATTGAAAGGACTTAGTTTGTTGGAAGGCTTGGTAGCACCCCAGATTTTTACCCTGTTTGTTCAGTTTGGTTGCTAAAGTCTTATAGAGTATCAATTTGTTTTTTATTGGAGTTCTTATTCATAAGTCTGTATATCTCCTGGGCAGAACTCTGCACTCTAAGGAAAAGGAAATATAGTTTAGGATATGAAACACTTGCTGTTTTTCTGTGGAAGCCGAACTAAAGCACTGTATATTATCATTTAGTTCATCAGATATTTCAGGGTAATTCCATGATCAAGTTTTGCTTTTATGAGAGTTTAAACAAAGCCCAGTCGGCTGGACCATTTATGAGGGGGGAGGGGGGAAATTTTTTTTGGAATAGAAGTCAAGGATAACAAGTAAGGAGAACTTGTGGCCAGAAGAAAGTTTGTTTAAGGTAAAAGTAGAATGATTTGGTTAGGAATTTGGAAATGAAAGGAAGACAGTTTACATCATAGGGCTGAAGAGGAAGGAATAATTGTGGAGAGGATTTAGGTGTTTATACTGCATTATATAGAGCCACGGGCATGAGAGTTGGTTGTTCTCAATCCCCATTGCGTGGGTGTTGTCCCCAAGTGTTTCGAATTGTAGTGTAGTAATTGGCTACTGGGAAAACAATGCACTGCTGAAAGAGTGATATGGGAAGTCAATGTAAGAATAGACACTGTTATGGATTGAAGGGACTCTGGAGGATGGGTTTCATGGTGATTACAGCAAAGTGAAGAATATAGTTGTAAGCCATTGTTATTTTATAAGCACCAAAGTGTTGACCTATCTATGGCCTCATCAGGCAAAAATTACAGGGAATGGGAACCTCATCAAATTCAGAAAGTCTCTTTCCTGAAATTTAAATGAAAGTTCCTTTGGAAGATATATGGTCCTGTCAATGGGGGTGGAACATCTTACTGGCAAAGAAATCAGGTTTTTATTTATGTAGATATGGGACATTTTTTAAAGCTAAGGAGACAGGCGGATTGGACACTACTCCACAACAGCCTAGAAATTTCCATTGTCTGGATCTAAAATTTTAAAAAAATATGAAAGGATTTATTGATAGAACAACTAGGTAACAGAAGCAGAGAGGAAAAGGATCTCTGCCTTACCTAAAATGTCTCTCCTTGGTGCCCTTTATGCCAGGCTCTGTCTGTATAGCTGGTTCACCTTCCTCCCCTCTGCTAGAAACTAGTGTACATCCCCTCCCACAACAGGGCTAAAGGTGCAGCCACCTCTAACTTAAACAGCTAACATCTTCCAATTCAAGTATGGTTTTGTTTCTTTGCTTTTAAGTGTAGTGTGCCAAACAATTGAAGTTTGTGAACACTCGACATGATTTTGAGTTACAGAAAGTAATAGGTCATTTTTTTTGTTAGTAACACAGAGTGCTTGCACAAGCAAGCGGCAGTAGGTGAAAAACTACAAAAGAAAAATAAATGCAACAAACAAGACAACCACTCATCACCGAAATGAAAATAGACTAATGGTAAAGACAATTTTAAAACTCAGTGGACTCATATTTATCCATTAAAAACTGAACACTAATAAAATCATATGTTTTCTTTAGAAGGGATTGGTAAGAAAGAAAACAATTTGCAATTTTTTCTGTGGATAACTTCTTAGATATACATCCAGTGAGTTGGCATAATATTTAATAAATTAAAATTCTTCAATGTATGTTCAATGACAAAAAGTAACCTGTCGCACGAATGTTACTTGGAACTGTAGTACTATTATATTTGTTAAAGCTTTAGAAAGGGGATTCATTTGGATCTCTCAAACCTAGCACTACAGGTTCAATCCTGCCCTAGGCAAGCTTATATTTTTCAATAAAAGTTAGCCAAGAGGAAGTGTTGAGAGAACGAACAGCAAAATGTTAATCCAGGAGTATTAACTTGATACCAGACTGCAATTCAAAGTGTATGTTGAAATTTTCAAAGTTAATGAACATGAAAAACTATTAACAATATTTGTAAGAACTAATTCATAATTTCCTATATGTAGGATTTAAATTGTAACTTTTTTTCAGTAATATGTAACTAGTTATTTCATTGAAGAAAAGATTTTTCCAAATGTGAAAAGATGATACAATATCCTAATCGAAGAGGGAAAAAAAACTATAATAAACCCAAGTGGGAAATACTTATCAAGAATATGTTCCAATGGAGAGTTTTTTAAGTTTTTTTTTACCGTAGATATTATTAGATGTTTTTTAATTTGTATTTTTCTGGATCTACCTTGACTGAACCCCAACAAAAAAAACAACATCTAATAACTTATCAAGAATGTATTTATTCTTGAGCCACTAGAGAAGGCAGCATACCATTCTGGCCTGATTTTCTCTATTCATGAAGAATGGTTTTTAGGGGGTAACCATTAGGGATGGTAGTTCTCTAGGAGCACACCTGGAATTCGCTGGATCCATTACAAACAAAAACACAGAAATAATAAGCTAACAGTGCACTGTGAGCATTGGCTCAAAAGTCCAGTAACAACCACTATTGTGCCCCCCAAAAGAGGAATCATTAGATACAAAACTAGTGAAAAAAAATAAAGTTTAAAAAAAAAGTGTTTTAATATATTTGCCCAGACAACAATATAAATGTAAAATTTTAATTAGAGCAGTAATAAACAGGTACAAACACGTAATTTAGTCAATAAACTAGTCACTCTCCATATCACTGTCACTATCACTTTCACTTTCGTCAGAATTCTCTTCATCAGACTCTTCATCTGACTCAACCCACTCTTGGCTTTTCAAATCACAAGGAATGATGGTTTTCCACTCATCCAGTTTGTGAATATCTACAAAAAAATAAGAGGAATGGTGCTAAATAATAATAATAACAAACATAAGGCTTTTGGTACATAAACATAATGGTTTGCTATATTGATTCAGAAATAATATTTTCCCCTTTCTTTCAAGCAGAAGGAATAATTTTTTTTTTGTCTCTGTTAATCAAATTATATTATCTAAGGAAATACATCTAGAGCCTAAAGTCTGTTTTTTATGTAAGAATCATTTAACATTGGGCATATAATATAAATTAATTATGTTTGTCACTTAATTCTACATACAAGCTTCAATCTAAATGTTAGAAAAAAAGTGAGATAAGGAACGATGCCCACAACAGGATATCAGAGAATGGACCAAGAAGTATCTGACTGACTACAGTATTTAAGCAGATTGACACTAAATTATTGCAGATTTTCCATGAAGAAATCAAGCTATCCAGTTTCATGTTTTTTCCAAGGTTCTTTCTGTTGATCTTCATTGATCTTTCATATATATATTCTCGAAATATTAGCCTAGACTGAAGTTATTGTACAAAATTATTTTACCAAGATCCTCAATAAATTTATTAAAGATCTTGGTAAAATAATTTTGTACAATAACTTCAGTCTAGGCTAATATTTCGAGAATATATATTTCCTCTTCTTCAGGAAAATGCACATCAATGTTTGATTAATAATTTATATTAATAAATACAATTTAAATTTGACTAGTTTTTTCTTAATTACTTTATCACTCCTACTATTAAAAAATATAAGTTTGATATTACTGAAAATATAAAGAATAATTAATAATGGTTGATGGTTGGTTGGCCGTCTCGAATATCATGTGAGAATGGTCGGGGTTTCGGCCAGGAAGAAAAAAATATACACCAAAATTTGGAGTAATATTTTTATTTATGCCAACGTTTCGGCTTAGCTAGTAAGCCATCATCAGGGCAATGGCGTTGAGTGGAGAAATCTCCCCAGGGTGGTTGTTCACATTGTAAACTGCAGAAAACAACCCAGTTACAGTTGTTTTCTGCAGTTTACAATGTGAACAACCACCCTGGGGAGATTTCTCCACTCAACGCCATTGCCCTGATGATGGCTTACTAGCTAAGCCGAAACGTTGGCATAAATAAAAATATTACTCCAAATTTTGGTGTATATTTTTTTCTTCCTGGCCGAAACCCCGACCATTCTCACATAATAATTAATAACAGCTAACAATTTCAAATGTTTTGTACATTTGAATTCAGTGGCATTGTCCTTATGGCATTGGTTTATATTATAGTTTGATATTGAGGGGAGCAATGAAAAATATGATTTTAAAGGACCCTAATAAATTTTTGATTGGATGTTACATTTTTGTATTAAAGTTTGCTGAAATTTTGATTTATCTGACCTGGATATTTTCTCATATTCAGTCTTTGCATTCTTCTGAGCATAAATTCTTATTCAAATGTATAAGGAAATTTATAAAAAAAAACAGAAGAGTGAACAATTTTTACCAATGCTTGGATCAAATTTAAAGATGTTACAGAATATAATTATCAGAAAAAAAGTTTTCCACCATTTAAGTTCTTTAAATTTATGACATAATAGTCAAAATACTGATAATTTTTTAATAACCTCCTTCCACTTATCCGATTTCAGCCAAAAATATACTTCTTCAACAGTAATTGACAATTGTTATTTTAAAGAAAAAAGTTAAGGCTACAGTGGTTAAGATGTACTAACCAGATGTGCTGACCACTGCAATAGCTGACCCTAATCTGCCATGTTAGAAATTTCTGTAAAAGCTGGGTCAGAGATTGAGTTTATCAAGAAGACAATTTACAGAACACAAACCATTAATAGCTTTATGACTAATATCTATTGGCTATTATTACATCTGAACAACCATTTTTACAGAGATAATTTTCAGAAAAATTTCATAAGATGAATTATTCATTACAAATAAATAAATAATATAACCTAATTCTTAAATATAAACCTAGGGGCAAAAGAGTAGCTAAGGTGATTCTTTGGAGGTTATAATCCAAGAGTTGTTGGTTCAAAGTTTGACCTATACAATTTTTGGAACGAGTGCTTGCCCAGAAACAAGAATATTTAGAATACAACGAGACCTGTAGTTAGCCCACCCTCTATGACCTTAAGTGATAAAAAGGGAGGCTTAGATATAAACAGATTTTTTTGAAGTATTTATAATACTTCATTATAGTATATTATAATAGTATTATTCATAAAGAACAATGTATATATAATTAAAGTTAAATAAATATATAAAAAAATAGTACTTTGAAATAATGATGAAGAAAAAACAAACAATATTTAATTAAGCAGACCATTTGAACTTAATCATAATTATGGGATTGTTAAAAAAATTACTGATTTACTGCTATTAATCAAAATCAATAATAAAAAATACAATAAAAAGCCTATCAAAATAATACCAATAATATAGGTAAAAATGGTAAAATCGAAGTAGATGAAAAACATTTGATGAGCTTTACCTAAAGCATGGAAATCACACAGTGTGTGAATCATTTGTTCGTCTTCAAATGATCCACCATATAAATATAGTTTTGGTCCTTTTATAGCTAATGAACAGTTAATCCTTGG
The DNA here is from genome assembly GCA_000696205.2 of Oncopeltus fasciatus. Lineage (NCBI taxonomy): Eukaryota > Metazoa > Arthropoda > Insecta > Hemiptera > Lygaeidae > Oncopeltus > Oncopeltus fasciatus. The sequence continues at coordinate 310,736 of KZ806995.1, forward strand.
GTGAGGATGAACAAGCTTAACCAAATTTCCAGAGGTAGTGGCGGTCTGTTCTACAGGAACAGGTCCTACTCGCATGGTGAAAATTCCATCTTCAACTACTGTTTCCTGTAACACAGGATTTCAAAAGAAATAATTAAACTAGTACATACTAAGACAAAATATCTCTCAAATTTTCTGGGGAGTTGGCAAGCAATAAGTCTTCAAACTCGTTTAATTATTGATTAAAAATTAACACTAATATTATATTAATCTCTGAGCAGAACTTCTGCTATTATTTAGAATAAAAAAATATAATTTCATCATAATACATAATCATAGCTTTTCCAAAATGATGTGTTACTTTGGTAAAATTATTATAATTAATAATAATAGTAATTTAGTCAGACAGTTTTCATAATTCTTGTGAACCCCATGTTTGATCACATTATGAGATCAAATTTGTTAATAACTTTCATTTATACTTCCATCAGATAAGTTCAATTCTATCAAAAATGCCAAAGTTAAGGTCACTTTAAAAGGGAAACCTTTATTCCTTCAGTGTATAATCCTCAGTATTTTAGAGTTTCACTCTGAAATTTAAAATGTGTAAAGATTAGAGGGCAGGATAAGCTTCTATGATGAAACTCCTCATAAGCTTTATTATAGTGGGGTAAAGCCTACATAATCAAAGGAATAAAATGTGTGCGGAATATAGTAAAGCCATAATTTGATGTTTCCTTCTATTTACTTTAAGAGAGCTGTTAAGTATAAATAAAATAAAAATTTACCTGTGGTTCTTCCTCTTCAACTTCCATATCACATGATGCATCTTTATTACCTCTTCGACGTCTCACTTTACTTGGATCTTTTTTTCCGCTCAGAATTACTAAAGACATAAATCAATATTAAAAATAATGTTAAAACTAAAAAAATAAAATAAAAAATTTAATATATTATAAGAAAGCAATAAGGAAACACCAATTCTTCGCACTATAAGTATTAAGTTTTACTTCATAATGGCAGAGTGCTTTCAAGACCATTGTCCCATTCTCAAAGCCACAGATAATTCTGGGTCCCTCTGTCACATTTAACCTGCTTAACCTTAACGTACAGGTTGACTGTGACGTGGGAGGAACCCTGAATTTGCTGTGGCTTTGAGAATAGGACAATGGCCTTGAAAGCGCTTAGAAAGAAGAAGTAAAAAATTAATACTTATAGTGCGAAGAATTGGTGTTTCCCTATTGCTTTCTTGTAAAATGTCTTCCCTCTCGAACAAATAGAATTAATATATTACCTTCTGACCAAATAAACTTGGAAAGGTCCAAGTAATGAAGCTGATTATGAAATTCTGCAGTCATTTCTTCTTCAGTTTCATGATCAGAAGATCCACCAAAGGTAAAAGCTCTTTTTCCTGAAAATACTGCACTAAGTCCGCTTCGGCTCCCATATTTTATACCGCCGGGCTTTACTGCACTCCACTTCCACTTCAAACCAGTTTCATCTCCCTCTAGAAAATCATATCCTCATAAATAGAAGTCAATAAGTAAAAATAAAATAAAAACATTCAAATGTGTAATGTAATAAAAATGTTTATTAAATAATAAATACATATAAAAAGAGCTAAAAATTATGTAAAATTTAATGCAATATTAAAATGTCAAGGACAGGATCCTAAGAGATAGAATCACCTGACAAGGACAAGATGACCCAGGCAGAGAAACTCAGGAACAATAAGACACCAGGAGCAAATGGCCTACAGCCTGAGCTCTTAAAATGTGGCAAAAGTAAGTGAATTTGAGAAGTGATTCTGATGATATATAAAACATACAACTTCTCTCTCAGGACAGATAATATTTTGGTATGTACAAATAATAATAAGATTATATTAATAATTAATATGATAACAATAAAATGATTTTACTCAAAAATATAAAACAAAATTCATAAGACAGGAAAGTTTTTTGAACTATGGAGAAAATCTAATTATATCAATACTAAAAACAGAAAAGGAACCAACAGATTTCAAGATCACTTCACTAAAGAGCTCTCTCAGCAAATTAATGGAAAAATTAGTTTTACCGGATTAGATTGGCACTTCTTAGTGCTTACCTTTATTTAAATTATGAACAAATCAATTTTTAAATACATGCTTTTTTTGCTGATGTCTTCAAATTATTTCTTTAAAATAAAAATAAATAAATTTATTGCATGAGTTTTGAATAGTCTTATATTTGTAGCTATTTTGTAGGCTCAAAGAATTTAATTATTTAATTAAGTGTTAAATAAAGACTAAGTTGTATTTCCCACAATGTAACCATTTAAGTTCAAATGGAGAGTTTTTTTTATCCTAGAGGTTATTATTAATGTTTTTTTGTTGGGGTTCGATCAAGGTTGATCCAAAAAATACAATTTAAAAAATGTGTATTTTTTATTATCTGCCGACATTTTGGCTTACATTGTAATGGATCAAATGTTTATGACATGTCATACATACAATTTAAATTATGTTTTTTGGATAAACCTTGACCGAACCCCAACAAAAAAAAAATTTACTTGTATTCATTTCAGCTTGAGCACTTTTGACCTTAGAAGGTCATCTTCAGAAGCACTACTTTTAAAATCAATAACAAGATGCTTCAGCATAAATATTATTAATATTATAGTTAAATTTATATAATAAATAAATNTTAAAAACAATGCATATGCATCAAATTAAAAAACATACACTTATAAATAAATTATTAAACTGAAACAATTCAAATATTAATATAATTATATTATAAAAGTTTTATTATTTCACCAGGTATAGCATGTCAATAAAAATTAGTATGTTTTTTTTCTAATTAATGGTATTTTATTGGGTCTATTAATTCTAGAACGTTTGTTATTGAATATTTCAATTAAAAATTTTTTACTCTCTAAATTCTTTAATTATTCATTTAATTCATTTTTCCGTGCTCCTGAAACAACATTAATAGGGCACATTGGAATGTCCACTATATACATTTTTAGCAAACAACTAATTAGAGATGCAACTGTGTTAATTTGAATTAACACACCTTATTATTTTATGAATAAATATTCTTTACTGTCTAGTGCTTTCCTTACTTTCTTTTTGTCAAAAATGAAGTTGGTTCATCGATTTCTAAACATTTACTGACTTAAAGGGTTATTTCATAACCTTAATAGAAGGTATGTGATTTACTGACTTATTTATTGACACTTTTCTGTTATATACTTCATTAGCTAGAATAATTAATGTTTCGTCCTTCGCATATTTTGTAAAAATCAAATTGTTTTTTTTTTTTTTTTTTTACATTCTATATTTTAATTCCTAACTGTTATATAGGTTTTTTGTTGAAGGTGTTACTCAATTTTTAAATCTCATTCAAACACAATTGATATTGGTTGTTGATTCAATTAAAGTCAATAAATTGATAATTTAATTACTTTCAGACCCTTAGGACAATATTTTAAACCCTTAAAGATACATCACCTCATAATAAAAATATACTCTTTAGTTATAGGAAAACAATTACATATTTAATTTTAGTTTTTTATTTAGCTGTGAGAATTTCAGAGACATCAATTTCTTTGAGCTTTACAGTTGATTTTTACTTCCATGCCTTTTTCATATTAAATTATTGCCCCATTTTGGGTTTTTGCTATTTGTGCAAAAGTTACATAAATAAGTTAATTGAAATAAATAAGTTCTGAGCTAAAGGTGATTAATAAATATTATGAGGAGAAAATTAATTTTGTTATATTTTTCCACTTCTACTGCAAATTTTAAGTATTTATTAATATTGTTTAGATATTCTAGAAATTCTTAGGTATTTAAGATCATTTTGTAACAGAACTACTTTACATTTCAAAATAAGTTTTATCAGTAAAAAGAAGGACTTACAATGGGTTCAGCTGGCAGCCCATTTGATGCTGCATTATATGTAAAACATAGAATAGGAATAGGATTAATTCTAATCCTTTTTTTAATGTTCACTTTCTAAAATATCAATAATTACTTAAAATGGATTGTGGAAGTAGTGAAAGACAATAAAATCAATTTTCTTTATTTGAATTAAGAAAAGAATAGTGGTAGGTTGGAATTTGTTATTATTAAAAATAATGTATAAGGTGCTATTATTACTAACACAGGGGTTCTCACATATTTATTCACAACACTTTTGACCAATACTCAAAACACAAGCAGTCAGCAATTTATTACACGGCCTATAAACTCCACAAATACCATATGTCCCATATTATATAAAAGAAAATATTTACCATGTGATAAAATAAATAGGTACAAAATATTTAATATAGATGTAATTTTAAATAAAGAAGAAATAAATCTCATAATTAATGACATAAAGGATTTTAAAAATGAAGATCCCAGAATATGACAATTAATTCCATTCCTAGGGTCAATTCCTTGTTATTTAAAAATTTTTTGAAGAATGAAGGACTAAAGATAACCTTTAATAGTGATAAATCGCTCAGAATTTATATATGGAATGATAAAGATAGAATCGAATTAATTCGTAGAAGGCTATGTTTAACAATATATTATATTAATGTATAT
>KZ806995.1:326099-361974 GCA_000696205.2 Oncopeltus fasciatus
ATATATATATTAATAAGCATTACCCAAGAAATGATAAAGCATGCAAGAAAAAAATTCAGCTAGTCATTAAATTAATCACACAATATTATTTTATTTCTACAGTCACAAGCTACAAAATATGTAAAGTACTTATGCAAATAAAAAATACTGTTTTCAACCTCTCCAGCTAAAGCTAATTTTTTCTTCATTTTTTGAGCTAACTTTTTTTCAGTTTTGGCAATTGTTTTCTCAACTCCTTTTCCTTTTTTCTTATCTTTCTTGCCCATAATTATAAGTCTTAGGCCAGAAAAATTAATTGAACTTAAGAAAAACAAATCTAGAGGTTACTAAAAGTTGACAGTCCGTGGAAAACGTGGGTTTAAGGCCAACGAGGTACAATTTATAAGGATTTATCAAAGAGAATATCTATCTGCTTCGAAATTTAAATTTGGTAAACAGTTTAAGGATCTTTGGAGATAGGATTTTCGGGAATTCGGTCATGGTAGTTGAAGAATAAAAAACTAATTTGTAACCAAAATCATTAAAAATCTAATTTAGGCTACTATTAGTTATTAATGCTTCAATTGCCATGACGTAATTCCCGACAATTCTCTTCATATAGAGACGGTCAACTATTTATTCCATATAGTTTAAGGTCTATAAATATTTAGTTGAGGTATATTATCCTACGTAAATTTTAAACAAGTAACGAACGTGAATAGAAGAAAAGATATTTAGTTTAATGATCTTTTTCACTAAAGTAGTCAAACTAAGCATTCCCCGTGATTGTTACTTTTGTGACGTCACAAAGTGGTTGCTCCAAACATATGATCTACTTACAAATGTGGCCAATCTCCCTAGCACTTCAACAAACATGCAAAATTGAATCCTTATTCCCTCAGTAATGACAGTAATTAGCAAGTTTTTTTTTTTATAGACCACTTTGTAAAAAATAACATTTAATTAACTTGTATTTATCTGTTAATTAGCTGTAATTTATCTTTATATTTATTTATTTATTAATCATTAAGAGCAGTAGGTTCAATTGTTATCTTAAGTAGTAGGTGTACTTATTTGTTTTTATAAATTAATTTTAATTTATCTTTAATCTTAATTATTATTGACCAGTAGCCTATAAAATTTCATCAAAGATGAATTAAATAAGTGTAAATGACATAATTTAATTTAAAACTGGAGGGAACAGTGAGCATATAAGATATGACCACTATGCTTCACTTAAGACTAACTAGGAAGGAAAAGAGGGGTAAGTGCCACCCTTCATAATTATCCTGGTAAAACTATGTTCACAAATGTTTTATTAAAACTTTTATAGAACATAATAGTGAGAAAAGTACATTTTACACCTTCCAATTCCTTAAAGTTGTTTTGAAACTTATATAACAACAAAAATATTCCATTAAATATCGGTCTCCTTCTAGACTCCCCATTTTTCTGATCCAATTTCAACCAAAAATGATTTCTTTGAAAGGTTTCCAATAGATAGCCTAAATACTGAATATGGTTTCTGTATATTAAGAATTAGAAGACCCTCATAAAACTAAAAATTATACATTCAAATATATTTCTTTATGTTTTTTTAATGTTATTGAACATAAAAGTTATAAAATTCCATTTGTCACCAATTATGTTTAATGTTGTTTTTTTTTTTGTTATGCTAATGTTAATGAGAGTATTTAATAGAATTTAAATTTGATTAAATTATTATTTTAAACTATATGTGTGTGTTTGTATGTATGTGCTCTAGCATGTATATAAATTTTTAAAGGATCAAATTTTTAGCTCCATTGAAATTTTTTGAAAGTTGGAGGAAAGGACTAATGTGAATAGCTTTATTCACACGTGGGATATCTGTCAAAAATGACATAAACATGTAGGAAATGATTTAATGATGAAAAAGAAGAAACCACAATTAATTCATTACACATACCACAAAATTTGACAGCTGCTCAAATTATATGTTACTATTTAACCACATTACATATTATTGTATATAATTGTAGAGTATTGGTTATTTATGGCATTGCCTTTATTTCTGGAGAGTAAAAAAAATAAATAGAAAGATTTGAATATTATTAATAGAATTTTGAAATAGATAATAGAAAAGCAAGAATTTAATCCATTCATACTTTAATTCATCGTTACAATCCAAAAATACATGAAGTTAAAAAGTTTCGACCCTATTTATGTGGACCCCCCAAAAAATTCACAGTTATCTATGATCATATCCCTCACAAAAGGCTTTACTCTCTAAAAGAAAAAAACTGAAATCGTACAAAAGAAAGGATAATTAAATACCAATGCACTGTCTCCCATAGAAATTAATACAAAAAAATAAAATCCCAAGTCAAAGAAAATGATAATTCACCAGTCAATATTGAGTCCTTTTTAGAAGATCTCTCAATGAATCTTAAGACACTACAGAAGTAAACAGTTCTCAAAACCCTTATCTGCATCCACACAGACATGTCTGTATTACCTCTGTAATAGCTACAGTTAACAAGTATTAATATTTGTATTTTTAAATTCGGATGTAAAATAAAAATATATCTTTTTAAAACTGAGCCAAATATATAACATAATATGTTAAAAAAATGTTATAGCAGATTGCTGGATGTTATTTGGTAAATTATTACTAGCTATTATTTAATGGATTGTTGTAGAAAAATATATATAATAATATTTAAAGAAAAAAAAATGTTATCAATTAATCCATTAATTTGGTCGAAATAATCCTGATTCCTGTATTTTATTAACTAATTTATAGTAAATATATTAAAGGGTATTTATAGGGTGTAATAACCTAGAAGTTGATTATGATCTACTACTACTACTACTACTACTACTACTACTACTACTGAGCTGAATATATATATATATATAGTTTCCAATGTCTCCAGAAAGATTCCTGAATACTACTTCAGGGCTTGACCATGTCGAAAAGTAAATTTTTGCTTTTTCAGGGCTGAATGTAGAATGAGGTGTGTGTATATACATATATGTGTGTCTTGTACATGCCTTGGTGTCACAAATTTTGAAAACAAAGAGACCAAATTTTCTGCTAAAGCTATTTAGAGAGGCCAAATTTGAAAATTTTCAATTTTAATGTTATTGTTAATTAGTTGTCAATAATTTTATTAAACCATTAGGCACTGAAATATCATCATATAAAATAAAGTTCAATGTAATTTCAATATAATTAAAACACAATGCCCCTCGTACGTTATACCTATCAACTTAAGTTGGCTCAGAAAGAGCCAAAATGCATTATTAATGTAAATGTTTTTAAAAACAGCTAATTTAGTTAGGGTTGATTGGCAGAGAAAAATTCAAAAATCAGGTATGTGTGTAATTGAAATTTGTCATTTAACTTTTAAATGCAAGACAAAAAGCTTAGTTTGCCGAACAAAATCAGAACAATATGAGTTTCGATAAGTACATAACACTATATGTCATATGGACCTCTTGAAATTTAGGAATCAGAGGGAAAAAAACTTGCTGACCAGACAGCTAAAGAAGAACTGATACTTCTTCCTCATCTTCTTTTAAAAAAGAAGATAATAACATCTGCAGATATATCTTCACTTCACCCATCCAATTTTCCATACATTAAAAAAAAAATTGGCAAAGAGTTTGGGAATAAACCCTACTAAGAAAACCAAAAAATTAAAAAGATAGTTCAACTATTGGACTCCTCAAAAAGAGATGAGAAGATAAGTGACACTCAGAAACGTATTGATAATTGCCGTCTTACCAATAAGTACTTGATTACTTAAGAGTAATTATAAAACCCGAAATGCCCTATAATTATCAGTCAACTTACAATTCCTCATACTTTGTTTTTTTTTTTAAAGAATGTACATGGGTATCCTCTGCAAAACTTGTTTTGATGTAGAGGGCATAATATTTAATTTGCGCCTGGGCTGTTGTGTGTAGTTTATGGGATCCTTCTCGTTAAACCCTGAGGGTTCAAATCCCACCCTGGGCAGACTTTTGCTGATAAATTAAAGCTTGTCCTGAGCCATGATTTACAGAGAATGGGATAGCAACCTGTAGATTGCCCCCCCGCCCATGATCCTGAGCAGTTGAAAGGGAGGCTGCTAACACTTGAATATTGAATTCAAAGTTATGAAACTCAACAAAATTTATTTATTATTAATAGAAATATTTTGGGAGATACTCAGCAAAATAAAAATTAAAAGAAATATATTAACAAATTTAATTTATTAATTTTAATAAATTTTTAATTTTGTTACTTACCTGTATTACAAATTTTAATTATACGTCCTAAAAACTTATTTAGTAGTTTTTCTTTGAAATTTAGCATGTTCCCTTTAATTATACAAGGGAAGACAGAGTTCTCTATAGAGTGAATATAGAAAGTAGGCGTGATTATTACCTGAAAAGTCAAGAGCAAATAAAATATGTTTCTATTTCAGAGCAACAGATGTACTATTCAGTTCAGAGCAATAAAATTAAACAAAGATTTGTTTATGGAAAAAAATATATATTCTATAAGTGTGGAGGTAACATGACATGGAAAGCTTAAATGCAAATATTCAACTAAGATACTGAGAATATATGATTTGCTCCCATATATTGAAAGTTTTTTTCATTTTATTAAGTCATTGATCAGAAACTTATATACTGATATAAGTGTATGTATATATCAGTAGCATAGCCACTTATATACTATGGCATATTCAATACTTAGAGATGTTGAGATTCCTTACAAATCTACAAAAATACATTTTTATATTACTATGTAGCCTACAGAAAATAATAATTGCAAAATAATTTCTATTGAAATACAGAAAATGCAATTCATTGGACAAAAAAAAAATTTCTTATAAATTAACTAGATATGTCAATGTATTACTATAATAAAAAGATCTTTATTAGTAGTTACATTGTGCACCTTTTAATGGGCTGGTACAATAATAGTATAAATAAATATTTTAATCAGCGCGTACTTCGCTTGATGGAGAAGCTGCCCAATGACAGTACTCCTAAGAATGTATTACTTAAAAAAATATTTATTATTATTTATAATTAATAGAAAATCTGAAAAAGGAGCCAGACCCAATTCATAGTGATGAGATACCAGCAAAAAGGGTAAGACAAGAACAGAATTCTCAAGCTTACCATCCGAGTCAAGCATGACAAAGCTATCCTGGAGGAACATATAGGACCTATGAGATCCAGGTGGTTTGCAGAAGACCCAGGGACTAAGAAAAAAAAGTGTGCGTGCAAGCAGCATTTCTGAAGCGAAGACTGGACTGGAGCAAGAGATGGGAGCCAGGGCAGGAAAGTTTTACCTAGTCTGAACTCAGTAATGAACAAACTCACACTGCTTAAGTGGCAGAAGAGGACTGGAATATGCATGTTTGTAATAATAGAAAATCTAAAAGAAATTTCAATAATTATTTATGGTACAGTCACAATCGGGATACAATGCAGATATATGAGAGATAAGCTGTGGCATATGATTAGTGGCCCACTTAATTTATAAAACATCGGAAACTCGAAATCGCTTTAAAATAACTTCAAAAATTGACTTTCATGAAATGATTTATAATTATGAAGCTTAATTTTATTTGTTTAAAATAATAATTGAAAAACATATTAAAAATACATCGGTCATTCTTAAGTTCTCTGGTATAGTACTGCTATCCTTAAAAAGACTGGTTTCTGTCCGCCTCATGCTGATTGTAGTGAATTAATTTGCACACCTAGGAGGCTAAGAAAACTCTCCAGGGAGAAGTTTCTGACACAATAGAATTAGGGTCCACAAATTGCAGAAATCAACACAACTGTCTAGGGATCAGAAAGGTAGGTTTGAGTCCCACAGTGGCATTAACATTTTTTTTCTCTAATCATAAAGCTATTCAGGGAAGGGGCATTAATTTCTTCAATTTTTGAATAAGAAGTATTAATACTGTAATTGCCTAGGTAAATAAATAAACAGTACAAAACAAACTTAATTACATCATAAGAAAACCTTGATAGCACGAAAATGATATGAAAACAAAATTACATGATTTAAGATGGTATTATCTACATTTTTTCATAGACTTCTGTAAAATTACAAGATTGACAAGTTCTAGAAAAGTTATCATCTTCTTCATTGTATTTCTCATTCCCAAATTCATGCTGGTGGGCAGGACCACTAGTTCGGTTAAATAATGAACTTCTCACCTCCATCCTCAAGGCCTTTAAGTTCTGGTTGTATTTCTTAATTTTTGACTTCTCTCGCTTTTCCTCTCGAGCTTCAAAAGCTTCTTCCAGTTTATCTAGAGAACCCCAAACTTCAATAGCCCTTTTTTCAACTTGAAGTTGAAGGTAAAGTTTCATCTGTCCCCAATTAACATTATGTGGATTTTTCTTAAGAATAAATTTTAACAAAGGTTCACGTTTATCTAAATCACAATCTTTCAATAGGTACTGAGTTTTAGCATCAGTTCTAGTGATAAGTGGGTGTTTTTCTTTATCTCTGCATCCATCACAAACAGGGTGAGCAAAAGATTTATGCAAAAATGAAGTATAGTATTCTTTATTACATTCTAAACACGTAAATTCACAATAAGATTCATCATCCTTGAGCAGAGGTATCTCTTCCTGATTCAGTTTAGTTGTTTTTTCTTCCAAGAGAAAGCCACCTTCTGTGTCAATGAATTTTTCACCAGCTATACTAATGACATTGCTTTTATTTAAGCTAATTTTCTCAGTAGTAAATGAATCAACATTCGGGGAATTTGAACAAAACTTCTTCGACGGATCATTTGCATTTTCCTCACTTAAAGAATGTTTGGACATTTTGAAATGTATACAATATCATTCATTCAAATAGTACCTGTCAAATATATTGACGCATTAAAAGAAAAACTAAACTGGCGAGCTGCAGAAATCAAGTTAACTATGAACTAAACTCGAAAGAACCATCTTTGAAAGAGTTTGTCAGTATAGTGAGAAATCTCAACTGGACTTGTTTATAGTAAAGAGCGGTTCTGAAGATCTTTTCCACTATACGTAGGCAAACAGTCTTCACCATGAATTCTATTTCTGTGACGTCACGAAAAGTATCTACTCCACACTTGTGGACATCTTCCAATGTTCTCCACTGATCAATCTACAAGCACGACCTTTTTTCCCTACACTTTGACAAACATGACCCTGTCATGTTTCACGAGCTTATTTTTTTTTGGAACATTAGATACTGAGGAATGAAATTAAAAATATTGATGTAAATTTGTCGGCTGTCAAGTTTTACGAAGGGAGGATTATAAGGAATTTAGTCATTGTAGTCGAAGAATTAAAAACTAAGATTAGGTATTAAGAATTTTCGTCAAATAAATTTTATTTTACTTGCTAAAATAAAACTTTTTTGGTTACAAATTAGTTTTTAATTCTTCAACTACAAATACTAAATTCTTGATAATCCTCTCTTCATAAAATTCAAAATATTTTCTAATTTCATTATTGTTTCTTCCATTTTAGAAGAGCACTTGCATTACATACACAAACAGACATACAATTTTGAATAAATCCTATTTTTGGCACCTCCAATGTAGAAGCTCCTCACAGTGAAAATTTTTCAAAAATCACTTCTTGGTACTTATAAGAACAGTTTGATTTAAGGACAGAAAGTCTCTAAAAAACAATACAACACAAAAAAAATTAGGTTTGTCCCTGAACTTAAAGAAAAAACTGTCATATTTTAAAACATAAATTCATTTTATATAAAGAGATGTTTCTAACTAGAATTGTGCACATTAAATCAATGAAATCTTAGGTTATATAAGTTCAAAAGCCTTAGAAACTAATAAAAAGATGTATTAATGAGTATTATTAACCAAAAAGATAGTTTTGTTAAATTTATAAAATACCCAAAAGAGAAAATAAGAAAAACATTTTGGGTAGCAATGAAAGATGCTTTTATTAATTTGAGAGGCCTTTCGATATCATAAGCATCATCTTAAGACGTAAATATCCAAAACAAATTTATATATATATGCAATTCTTATCACCTGTCTTCATACTATATATTGTATACCTTAGTTATGTTCTACATGCCTTACACCACATTCTTTAGTACATCACACTAAATACCACAAACCTCATATTTTAAATCATATACTATGTTATGACATACACCTCATACTATATAACTCAGACCTCAGTGTATATACAATACCATACATAGTATATGGTAGAGTCACATGCAATATTCAACATTCATCATATCTAAAATATCAGAGTGTAGCAGTTTGCACAGTCAGAGATAACAATTACCGATCTGAATACCAGGTTGGGGGATATGGCAGTCATCTTTAATCAGACTTTGTTCATACATTTCAAACTTTAAAATCTACTTCAGAAATGCAAGAATAACTATATATATAATCTATAACACAAAACATAAATAATTAAAATGTCAAACGGTTAAATGCCAAATGTTAAAATTATATTAAATTAATCTCAAAAAGAGAAGAGCCACAATAGGATTATCATTCATAAACACATACACGCGCACGCCCTCCCGCAGGCACGCACACACACAAATCAAATATTGGAACATGTAATTAACATATGAGTAAATGGTTTTTCAGCAAAAAATTAAATGCAGAGAAGAAACCTCACCTGCTTCGTGCAACCTTTTACTTATTCCAGCAGCTACTGTGAGTTATTTTCCTTATATTTGGTAATAAGATGAAATTAGTCACCTGGCCTAAGTCAAAATGTCCCTTCATTACTGTTTTAATACAATAACTCCATCTCAGTACACTATAAGAAAAATATTTCCAATAGTTATTATAATATAATAGGATAAGAGTCAAATAAAAAGAAGATATTTAATTGTAATAGAAAGCCAAACACAGCAGCAAATATCTTCTTTGATAACAGTTTAATAAATAATAACAATTATTAAAATCGTCAGTTTTTTGACCGCAGATATTATTATTAGATGATTTTTACTGGTGGATTTACGGCGCTCAACTGCAGAGGTTATCAGCGCCCTCTATATTTTATGGATAAAATCAACTTTAAGTTGATCTTGACACGGGCCCCATCCCGACGGACAGAGACAGACAGAGCCCGCCCCGCGGCCCATCATTTTAATAGAATATAAGGTCCATCATTGCTTTAGGTGACAGCCCTGTGAAGGAGGATGTGCTCGGTTGGACCAAGCCGACCACATCCCCCAGGGCGCCTTATGAGCGCCAGCAAGACGCCGCGGAGAAAGCCCAACCCACCCCCGCCCATGTCACGACGGGCCTGTATCCTATTGTTCCGCTAAAAGGAAGTCCTTCATATAAATTGAGTATGATTATCATACTCTATTCGTTCAGTTGATTTGGTTTTTGAAAAGTTATTGAACATTACTATTTGTGTATTAGTTTCAGCTAATATATTCATTACTAGAGAATCAAGAGGCCCCACGGACACAGCAACCCCCAACGGCCCGCACCCACGAAACCGGGCCGCTCCTCCAACTATTTGAGGCCCATTATGTGGGATTTACTGAACAGCCTGGGACGAGGATGTGCTCGGTGTGCCAATCCGACCACACCCTCAAGGCAGCTTTTGAGAAGGAGCGAGCACGGCCCCGCCAGACGTGTCAAGGGGGCCCCACACCAGAATGGACCTATCGAATCATGTCATTAGTTGATTTTGTATTCTAAATTTAAGCTAATGGTACACGGTTACAGGTGATCATATAGGGATGTGCATTTCAAGAATTTGATTACGTTGTTTATGTTTTCTTCGTTATTACCGAGTGTTGTGGATATAGTGTGTGTGAGATTGAATCTATTAAGAAGATCAGTGTAATAGCGACATTCGGAAAATATATGTCGAATTGAAAGCTCTATTTGACACTTAGTGCATGTTGGTGGTTCATCTCTACTAATTATAAAACCGTGAGTAAGTCTGCTATGGCCCATTCGTAGACGCATGAAGGCTACCTCTTCTTTTCGATTTTCACGTTCAGACGTCTTTCATGGTTTTACTGTTTTCTTTAGTAGTTTGAGTTTACTTTGTGGGGATTCATCCCACAGTGACTGCCAGGCCTTTGATATTTTTTCTAGTGGTGGAATTGCGATATCTCTGGGGGTGACGAAAATTCTTTCTGGTATTTGTAAACTCAGGGCACTCTTTGCGGCTTGATCAGCCAGTTAATTTCCTTTTATACCACTATGTCCTGATATCCAAATTAGGTGCACACATTTTCCAATAGCATTCAACATAGCAATATATTCCTGGATGCGTATGACACTGGGGCGAGTTGAGTAAATATCTTCCAGGCCTTGTATTGCACTAAGTGAGTCGGTGGCAATAACGATATGGTTTTGTTTGTAGACATACAATTGTACAGACCCGCAGCAATAGCACATAATTCTGCTGTGTATATACTACGTAGTTGGTGAAGCCTATGTTTGTACGTTGTGTTAGCAGAGACAACAGAGTGACCGGTTGAGAATTCATTTTTGGATCCATCAGTATAAAGTAGCGTATGGTCTGGAAGGGTTTTGACTATGTTTTCGAATTCTGTCTGATAATGTTTGAATTCGGAAGGGTTTTTCTTAATATTCAACAAAGTTGTTATAATCAGGGGTTTAATCTTTTTCCAGGGTGGTACTTGTGTTTCTGCAGTTTCTGGTTTCATTCTTTGCAGTGTTTCGGTAGCTTCATGATATCGGAGAGATAGAGGTAACGTGGCTGATCTTTTCTCAAGGAATTCGTTTCTATATTTAGGTTTGAAAATATAGTTGAAGGCAGGATTATTGGGATTCATAAATATTCTAGAGATGTAATTTACTGCTAGCATATGGCGTCTGAATAGTAGAGGAGGGATACCTGTTTCGGCACACAAACTCAGTACAGGGCTTGTACGAAATGCACCTGTAGAAATTCTAATGCCTGTATGGTGTACTGTGTCTAGACTGCATAGAGTTGTAGTTCTTGCTGATCCATAGATAAATGCTCCATAATCCAACTTAGAGCAGATCATCGCTTTGTAAACTTGAAGCATTGTACGGCGGTCTGCTCCCCACCTTGTTCCACTCAGTACTTTAAGTAAATTTATTTTATGTAAGCACCTTTCCTTCAGTTCTTTGATGTGTGGGGTCCAAGTTAAACGTTTATCGAGAATTAATCCGAGAAATCTACATGTTTGAACATAAGGGAGTAGTCTATCGTTGAGTTGTAGGTTGGGTAATTCAGTTGGATTTTTTTTACGTGAAAAATGGAGACATTTTGTTTTCTGTGTTGAGAATTTCATACCTATTAGATTTGCAGTATGCGAGATTTTGTTTATGGCTTCTTGTAATTTTCTTATTATGGTTTGTAAATCATGACCACGACAAAATATTGCTAGGTCATCCACGAATTGGAAAATTGTAACTCCACGCGGTAAACTTATATTGAAACACGACACAGCCACTAGGAAAAGAGTGGTGCTGAGAATGCACCCTTGTGGCACCCCATTTTGCTGTTCATACCTTACAAAAATCATCTAATAACAACAGTTATTATATCAAACATGTTTCTAAATTCTCAGAAGAAGCATTATAAAGGTGCAGTATTTGCATTAAAAGAAAATGTTTTTTTTTTTTTTTTTTTTTATCAGTAATAAAATTCATGAATGCATTTATAATTACACTTTAATAAGGTCGAAAATCATGATAATGCGGCAAATAAATTTGGTAATTATTGACATAAATTAGAAATATGTCCATGAATATAATAGGTGCTCACATTATAATATGTGTATAATAATTCATATTATAATCTGAGTATAAAATATAAATGAAGCGTTCTTATTCAAATAACATAATTATTTTTACAAATTATTATTTACCAAAACTACTATTTGGATTGTCTATCAGCCTGTAGATATCCATGAATATAATAATAGTAAAATGCTGTTCGAACCAAATAAAATAAAAAGAACAATAGGCAAGTAAAACTTGTGATTCAAGCAGATGAAATATCATAAGACCTGAGTTAATATGAAATGTCTTCCTAATTGATGTAGTCTACTAGTTAACAAATGGTGCATGATTTTGTACTCCTTTGAGACTCAAATAAATTACGACTGGGAATACTACTTATTTATAAAGAATTAAGTAATGAAAGAAAAGATGGTTTTAACACTCATTAATTATCGGCACAAAAAGAATAAATAATATTTTTACCAAATGAAATGTTAAGTGACTCAGGGAAAATGTCACAGACCAAAAAATAAACAATTCCACTAAAAGAGCAGAAACCAATATCAGTACATTACTAATATCAGTCATAAACAGTAAGTTACTTGTGACACTAACCTTACTGTTGTCCTCAACAATAAGTAATGCATAAAATATTTTCAAATACTGGGAAGTAATACTTGGTAGGGGATAACTGCTACGTGAAATTAAATCACAAAGTGATCATAGGGAAGGCGTTTTTTTTTTTTTTTTTTTTTTTTTTTTTTTAATAATGTTTAATTATAATCTTGAATTACAGCTATGTCATTCCTTTACCGAGAAAATATATCTTATAAAAGTTTTGGTTATAGAACCATCAATAAACAGCTCAACCAAATTATGTTAAATTTAAATAAAAATTACTTTTACTGAAAAATGTTTTGAATCATAGGTTGGGTTTCGGTTAACCACTACTACTAATGCTGAGATTTGCTAATTACCAAAATATATTTTTGAATTATTATTTTAATGTTACAAGCCATATTTTATTCCCTTCTATTATAATTTGCGTAAGACAGTTAAAATGTCCTCAAACATATTTAGCATTTGAGGTAAAATCTTTGTTGCCTCACCGAACCATATTTCATAGATATTAATTTTAATAATCATTTCACATATATGTACCGGGTTACGGAGCGTTTAATAGAAGTAGTTCTCATCACGGCGCTGAAGCTTGGGAAAAGTTTTTAGTCGAGAGTTTCAGAACAACCTCACTCTTATAAATGAATGAGATATTACTAATACACAGGAAACACACTTCAATCAATTTTAAAGCTACATGTCTAGTTTAAATAATAATTTTGCCTTATAGGTCGTTATATTACAATAAAGGATTTCGGGTAAACCCCCATTCTTCATAGTATGATTTTAGTTAATAATTATAAAATTCATTTTGAACTTATGTTTATTTTACTTTTGATAATTTAAATATTTAAACCGTTGTGGTCCACATTTAAATCGAACTGAAGACTTAGTTTTCATTGGATTTTGCATTCAATTTCATTTCAATTTTTGCTGTCAAAAACAAATAATTGTGGCTCCTAGACCGTTAATTTAAAATTTATATTTCTGATAAGCACGTACTTCTTATTGTTCAGTTTCACTAAGTAATTCCTGAAATTTATTTTTATCAATAAATCAATTTGCGTTTTTAATTGCTTTAAAATAAATCGAAACACAATTTTTTTAAATCGCAGTTGACATTTGAGCTACATCCTCACCCCTATTGGTTTGTTTTATTACAAAGTGCACAACAATTCTGTTAGTGAATTACGAGGGAAGTTAGCTTTTGAGATTGTTCTCATGACATATTTTTGAAAATGTTTTCAATGTTTCTTTGTTTGTACGTGTCTTTCAACACACAACAAGTCACAGATATCTTTTTTTCTTGATAAAATTCAGCATGTAGCTTTTAAATGCAAAATGAAATATTGATCAAATGGGAGAGCTTTTTGACCGTAGATATCTACTACTGAAGGATTACCTACAGTGACAAGCGCGACTATAAAACGTTTTTATCTACAGCGGCAGTAACCATTTCTAACTGAACATACTTTTGTCTATTATTATAAGCACAATTTTAGGAGTTGTTAGTTGCAAGTAAGTTGGAAAGTAGGTCTATGGAAGGAAGGAATAGGGCAGAAAGACCATATATTCCAACACATACTGACCATTGATATTTATAAACATCGTTATAAACATCAGTCTTTTAATCAGTAAAAGTTGTGAAAGTGACTTCCTGCTTTTCGCAAATAAAATTAGCATAGAGATATATAAATGAGGTGAAAGTACGAGAGAATGATGTCATTTATTTAATTGACCTCTTAAAATAAACACGGTCAATCATTCATAATGAAAAATAAAAGTAAATTACCATACATAAAGCTTAACAGTTCGAGTTCTTACTAGCTTGGGCTGTAAATTCATTTTATCTATAGTTGGAGACGATCTTGGAAGATAATTGTTGTGGCACACTTGAGTGATAAGGATGTATACATGATAATGAATTTTGCGGCTGTTCATTGGCTATGTAAGCTGTTAAAAATGTTTTTCTTATTTATCTATTATTTAAAAAAAAATGATGTTCTCCATTTTATTTCATGCAAACTGCCTGATGCAAATGATTATTTATTGTTGTAATGGCATTAATAACCAAATGTGGCCAATTGATTGACAACTATAATTTATTGACACAAAATTATTCTTGTTTCCTGTTAAAGGCTAATTACCTACATTTATAGCTAAATCTGTTTATTAAATGCTGTGATAATAAATTCAGCACCAATGATAAAATTGAGTATGGCTTCATTTGGGCATGTTTATTAAATGTTCATTGGACATTTTTTTTTCTGCATTTTCTACTCATGAGGCAAAATTATTATTTTATTATTTTTTTTTTGTTAAGCAATTGATATTTCTGAATTAACTTAGTTATTCTTTTACCAGGAGAGGGATAAGCTTTTAAGTTTGAAAATGACTTAACTCAATTACATATATCCTAATCACTGAAGAATGACAATTACTTTTACTTGTTTTCCTCCTAGACTACTTATTTATATTTTGATATTAAATTGACAGAGCATATAAAACAAATATAAAACATTAGTTTGATTTCATTGAGACATTATTAAATTGAGAAATTATTTAAATAACTTTGTAACTACATAAATTACCCTTGCTTAAAAAAATATTCTAAATATTAGAATATAAATAACAGCTATTACAATTAGGAATAAAAAATCTTGTACATATTTTTTCTTTCTTAAATATAAATGAGTTTGTGTTATTGTGTAAGTATTTATTCAGTACATAGATTTTAATAATGAGAAAATATTGGAAACAAAAATTTCCTTTTGATATAAACCAATCTAAAGGTAAATGAACAATATTAAACAGTTGTTATTATTTTCCATATACTTTTTCATAATGCTAATAATAATGGAAACATGATTTTTAATTTTGTTCCTCCTTTAATTCCCCCTCCCCTGTGTTACTTTCAAAATTTAAAAAACTCATCCAATGATTTACACACAGAATAAAAAAAAATTACATAGACACACAACAGCAAGATCATAATTTGGCAGCCTCAGGGAATGTGTGGTGCTAGATAATAAAGGTCTTTCTTTTAATCCTTATTTAAAGAGGGCAAATGAATACAACTAAATATTTGGCTGAAAAACTACATTTAATTTTATTTTGAGTATAATTTAATATTATGAATGAAATTCAATACCTAAGTTTCTTTCCTTAAAATATTGGATGATTTATTTTAAAACTGAAATTGATTGTTAGGGAGGGGGATTTAAAGAGAGATCAAAATTTGACATTGTTTATATATTTATTGTTACAAAGTTATGAAAAAATATATAAAAAATAATATGTGAAATTCACATGAAGACATCTTCTCAGTTTATACAGATAATTAAAGTAGAATTTCGTTAATTATTATTTATTTGTATCTATTTATTTTAGAAGAGAAAGTTATTCTTCAGTTTGCTTAATTTATATGAAATAGCTCAATTTTTATTAATGTTGAATGAAGAAACATCCCAAATTTAACTCATATCATGTCAATCATTTATTTTATTTTATTGGAAAACAATTAATTTTTTTTCCATTATGACGAAACCACTCCAGATTTTTTTTCAATGTTGGGTAATCAGCACTTCAGAAAGTCTTGAGTATGAACCATATTTCAATACTTACTATTAATTAAACCTATTTTAAATATAATACCCAGATTTTGTATTTTAGGACTAAAATAATATAAATTATGTATGGAATATCTTAGAAATTACACTATGCTTATTCATATTGCCATTTTATTTTATAAATATGTGATAAATGTTAGTTCTATATTTAAAATTAAGTTAAAAAAAATTTGGATATGTTTTAAGGGACTTTTTAACCTCCTCTTAAAACAATGGTTGTCATTCTACCTATTTTAAATAAAAAGTTTAAAACATGTCTTGAAATATATGATAAAAATGAAAAATAATTATAATGAAATGTGAGAGGCTTGTAACTGTTTAATTAAAGAAATACTACTTTACTTATATGTATAATAGAATTTTCTTTAATTCTGTAATTCCTTTGAATATGCATGAAGATGAGCAAGGCTATAAACATTGCAAAAACTAATAATATATAACATATACAGTAAAAATAAGGAGATTGAAGCTCTGCTCTTGTTATATACGCTCATTCTCAACAAAATGTTTAAATGAATGATTTAAATACAAAACACACACACTCACGCAAATAAAACAAAAGGCATTTTCTAATGTGTTAAATTATATCTAGGGAAGTAGAGATTACATGCTACCACAATTACAACTAAAAATATATTTTTCATTATAAAATATTGAAATTAAATTTGAACAATTCAAAAAAATTAACTGGAAAAGATTAAAGTGTTTATTTGTTGATATCAGAGTACTAGTAGAGGGGTTTTTTATGAAACGCTATATCGTAAGATACAGAACACTATCAAATATAATTGTTAACAAAATTTAGTAAAATTTGAAGTAATGATATTATTTTATATTTTGGTAATCAAATAAATGTTCCATTAGGAGTGGGGGTGGTAATCTAAAATTTAACACTAGATTACAAATTTAAAATTTTCTTAAGCCCCAGTGTTCAAATTTTAAATTTAATGTAAAAAGCTAGATTAGAATGGGAAGAGGGGTTTTCCTGAAACCAAAAATTTGATTAGGAACATTTTAACACATTATCCAAATAATTTTGAAAGAAAGAAAGAAGGAAAAGCTTTATTCTGGGACTAACAGATTCCCCTTAAATAACATGTGAATTTTACAAAAGGCCTTTTCTGGCTCAAAAATGTACATTAATGTAAATAAACAAAACAAATAAAAAGTACTTATAAAAAGGGATGTTGATAATTAAATAAATACTTGAATAAAAATAATATTTCCTTGGGGCTAACATTGTAAGTTATTAATCCATAACAATATGATCAGGGAAAGAAAAAGAAAAAACAAAACTTATGACCTGTTTAGGAAATAAAATAAAATGTGAGGTACACATCTAACGACAACACCAACTCATGCTAATTCGATTAATTTACATACATCCCACATGCGCATAACATTCATTCAATCATTAACAAGCAAAATTCACAGCTAAGAAGATTCAGTTTGGAAAGATAGGAGATGCTGAAAACGAGGGATTTGAATATGGAAAGAGAAGGAGCACGTCGAATATTTGAGGGTAAGTAGTTACAAAGGCTAGCTGTGTGAGCTAGGAAAGAGCGGCAAAAAGAAACAGTTCTATAAAAGGGAGTGGAAAGTTCAGAGGTATTGGATCTAGTGTGAGGAGTTAAAAGTAAGGAGTTCATAAATGTAAAAAGGAGAATGTGTGGAGACAGTATTATAAAGGAAGTAAAGTCTGTGGTAGGAAAGAAACAATCACTTTAAATCTGAATACAGGCCGGTTACCCGGTAATTCCTAGGTGAGCAGAAGACAAACCTAATGCAACAGTTTCATTGTAACACTTTCTTCTATCATCAAGCCCACCCAAGACACTACCATATACCACGCTACAATAACCAAAGTGGGGGAGAATTAGTGAAGAGACAAGGTGTTGGCACATGGATCTGGGTAGGAAAAGAGCGAGATGGTGCGAGGTCTGGTGAATGAGGATGAGGCAGGAGTTCAAACCCATGAAGTTCTTTAATCTTATTAGACTTAATGGGAAGTGTTGGGATGAGCAATATCTAGTTGGGATAAAACTTATTTTCGGTTTATCAAAGCCCGATTATGCTCTGACAACTTCAGATACAACCTTTCTAGTTATTCATAGTAGAGTTCAAAATTCATAGAGCATTTCTCAGGAACAAATTCATGATGAATAATACCTCCAAAATTCTAATAAAAGCATGGATTTTTGAAATTGCCTCCTTGTAGCAACCGGAAAAGCAGTTTCGCGATTTAGCCATTGCTTGCAGGTATTCAGATTTTGCCAGTAAACCCAAAAGTGGCTGATAAAGGTCATCACATGCCAAGCATCTAGCAAAATCTCATATTAGAAGGATTTTCTCAAATTTCTTCCTCATTTCTGACTCCTGAGGAGCCAGTCAACTTCGCCACAGAGAGTAGATGGTGACTAACAGTATCTTTTGACGCATCATACTTCCTGGCAAGTTCAAGAGTCTTTAGGCTGGACGGACTTGACTCGTCTTCCTGTAGAATCTCATCAATATTAATGGTCATCTAAAGCCTTACTTCCTTTCCAATATTATATCTCCACTGCTAAATTTTCAGACCTATTTCACGGAGTGTGCTGGACTAGAACACCTTCCCCTTCATACTTAATAATTGATTAAGTTTCTTGAGCTGCTCAAGAGGTTGTGAAAAATTTTTTTTCTAATAATGTCTTAAAATTACTTTATTAGAGAATTCTGAAGGACACTCATGTTTCTTCTTTGATAATAACTAAACAGCTTTTTTTTTTTTTTTTTTTTTTTTTTTTTTTTTTTTTTTTTTTTTTAAATAGGAAATAGGATTTAATAAGTCTACAGAATGTTCTAACGGGATTATTAAGTATTAATAAGAATTAAATAGGATTTAAACATTACAGTCCTTTGAAGTCTTGAATTTGATAAAATGGTAATTTTTTTGTAATGCCTTTTATTATTTGAAGTATAAATATTAAATGATTATAGTGATCTGGAATTTCCTTAGTTTATACTGTTCTGCATTGTGTTAATGCTGTTTGTTTGTCATTTAGTCTACTTAAGCACAAATTATTCATATGTATTAAAATGTCAACCATTAATTTTGAAATGTTTGATTTTAGATCCAGATGACTAGCAGGAAAAATGGCTTTTAGGTTTTTATCAATAGAAGTCTTTAAAATAGGACAACTAAAAAAGTCTTTGCTCTTTATAAAAGTAAGGCAACTATAAATTCCTTATTAACCCATTACAATGCTCAATTTTTTTTTCTCCAAACATCTGTCTAAATTTAATAATTCTTATTCATTTGTAAATGTATTTTATTTGATTTAGACAAATTTTTAAGCAGCATTATTTTTGATTCTGCAAAATTCTCCAAGTATATGTGTATATTTCTCTATTCATTGTAGGTGCTATTAATATGAACTTTAAATAGCATTGGTACTATGGCATAACTTTAGATAGAATTATTCAAATCAGTTCTGCTCCTGAAAATAAGTTTAAAATTATTAGTCTTTTTACACTTTTTTACATATAGCACCTAGGGTCTCATTACCTTCTTCCTGTACTTTGTTACATAGCCATAGCTATGTTTGTTACATAGCTGTAGCTATGTTTGTTACACAGCTGTACTTTGTTGTAGGGAGTTAGTTGAGGCTGACAGGAATATCCCCACAGGAAAGTTGTGAGGGAGCTGGATCATGAGGAGGAAGAAGAATTATATTTTTTAGGGTGAGAGAAAATGTTGTTCCCATGAATATGGGAGAATTTCACTTTTCCTGCAATAGATTGGTTAAAATGGGAGGTTGTCTGGAAACCAGAATCTGTACAATTCTCATCACTCACAACCTGTTCAACCATGATTGGAGCATGTTTAACTACTTTCCTGTAAAGTTCTGACAGGTTTAGTGACGATATTGGGCAAGCTAACTTTGTTTGCTGCCAAAGATTTGGACTCCCCCTTGGGTACTTACAGTTCTGTAACCCTTCTGTAGCCTCCCTGTTGGGATAGTAAAAGCTCCCTTCCTAAAGGCCAGGGGACTCCCTCTCCCTCACAAGATAAGCTCTAATTCCAGCATTTACCCCTGGCTCAGATGTTGAGGCTTTTTTTTTTTTTTTTTTTTTTTGCTGGGTTAGCCTCCCTTGCAACCACTAAGGGTCATTGGAGGGAGGGGCTATCTACAGTTTGCCACCCCATTCTAAACACCCATGGCTCAGGACAAGCTTCTATATTATAAATAAAAGATTGACCTGGGCGGGATTTGAACCCGCAGCACCAGGATTGCGAGACCCGTTCGGATCCCCTGAGCTAGCCTGGCGCCCCCCAGGATGTTGAGGCTTGTATTTCTTATTGCCACAATAACAGTAAATATTTTACCCTTGATAAATGTTAAAGTACAAGAGAGGTTGGGTACTTCCAAGTGGTTACATACATAAAAAGTGTTAATTTTTCTCAACTCTTAGTTACTTAAATTAAATCAAGGCTCAATTCAATACAAGTTTCACATACTAATGAGGGAGGGTGCATTTGTGTTGTATAAGTGTTACGGCCTGTGACCATTTAATGTGGCAATTTCAGTTTATTTAGAAAAAATAGTGAATGTATTACAATGTTGGTTAACAAAAACTTAAATCATCTAGTGTGTATTTTTAAGCTTATATATTCAGTTACTCTTGAAAGAATATGTGCATCTTATTAAATATTTTTAGTCTAGTACAAAAACAATTTAATTTTTGCTACAAAATACTTAATATCTTGTCAGCGTATTTCTTATTTGCAAATGTGTATTTTTCAGAATTCAAAGCAATATCTTGCTATGGGAACAAATACATTTTTCTCTGAACCAGTTACACGTCATGTAGAACTACTTAGCAGGGAGAAAATAGTACTAAAAAAAAATAACAAAATTCCGTTAGTGTCAGTTGATAGAAATAAGCCTCTTGCAATTTTGTTTGAATGGATTTCAGCAGAGAAGAAGGTTTTTTATAAGTATGCGAATCTGTACCTTGATAGAGGATATGATGTTCTTGCAGTATCTCTTTCAGTCAGGAATCTTCTGTGGCCTACTTCCGGATCTCAGGTAACTCAGCTTTTTTTTTTTCTCTAAGAATTAGCTGCGTGGGTTTATGTATGTATTATGTGTTTATAAATATATGTGTGTGTGTGTGTAAAATTATATATCTAATAACATTTAGAAATAAGACAAATTGTGGGTTCAGGTTTTAAGTTGATATTCAGGTAAAAATTCAAAAATTATATAAGATAACTGAATTTAAATTTTGTCATTTTATATAAGAAAAAAATAAAATTATTAGAATAGTGCTTTTTCTAGGCTCGTTTAATGTACAGTTTTTGACCTTTAAAATATTTTGCTTTTTTTTTTTAGTTCCTTAAGACAGCTCTACTTCCATTATGTAATTTTTCCAGCTCTCTTGTTGGCTCACACTTTCATAAAAATTGCTACATTGGCTATCTCTTAGAAAACTAGAAAATTTTTTTAATATGATCTAATGAAATAGATATTTGTTTCTAAAAAACTCATTTGCAAAATGTATATTTTTGAAACAAATAATCTTGAATAATGAAAAGACATATGACAATTTTTTAGCTATTGAAATCTATTACCCACAGTTGTAATACGATTAGTCACATATGGTACAACCTGTTTATTATACCAACACCTATTTATTTTTTAGTTATCTAGAATTATAATTTAGGTCATAAGAAATTCCAAATGTTTATCAGCTATACCTTAGCTGGCAATCAATTGGTTTATTTTTTAAATTTTTATATAATTATTTCAATTATGATGAAACATTGACATTACATATTGGAACAATGGATTTAGATAAAAAAAAACTAGATTTTTTATTTTTTTCTATATTATTTTATCTGTTTCCTCATAAATAAATATTAATTAGCACATTAATTACTATATTAATTCCTTCAATAGAAATGTCAGCTTACAGGCAAAAATGTTGCATTTTAAGAGATTCTAAAATGTATACTTATTCACATAGGTTTCCATGGCCTCCATAAATAATTCATCTGGGCCTGACCAAGTCGAAAAGTTTTTTTTTGCGGAGCACATCATGTGTTGGCTTCTTCAGGACTGAATGGGAAATAAGAATATTCAGCAAATACTTTTTTTAGGACTTCATGCTTTTATATGTATACAAATATTTTGGGAATAATGGGGAGATTTCAGTGAGGACTGAAGAGAAACTGTCAAATTTCTGTCATTTTTTTTGTGTGTGTGTTCACTACACTCTTTATCCCACCTGTTATTATTTACTATATATGGTATATCACAGCCGCAAGTGTTTCATTTTGTATGTATATTTCTGTCTCTCTTTCTATATATATATATATATGATAGTAATTTTTAAAAATAAAAATTGAAAAGTATTAAAAAGAAATTATATTATTATTACAGAAGAGTTATTGGGGTTTTTTTTTAGTTGCGGTTGCAGAAAATTTTATATTGAAGACACACATAATTTTTATATTTAATGGATATTTATGTAATAANTTTAATTAACTAATACATTTTTTTAGAAAATTAAAGAAAGTTTTTAGAATAATAACTGTTAACAAATGAAGTATTCATACTAGCTTTTGGTAAAAAAGCCTCTCCAGTAAAAAATATCTCCTTATATAAAGTTAATTATCAAAATTAACTGTGAATTTTATATTTTTATCACTTCTTAGTAACTTTGAATATTTTTTCCTTTTTGAAAAGACTAGTGAGGAAGAAGCAAGCTATCTCCTGTAGTTTACTTAACAAAAGATGAAATGTCATACGCATGACTTATCAGTTACATATAACAAATAATTTCTTTATAAATTAAAATTCATTCATTTTAAAATACTTAATTATAGTGAGAATAATTATTTAATTAAGGAAAATAAATATAAAATATAGGATCAACATCTTTTAACATGACTATTAATGATGTTACTATTATTCACAAGGAATAATATCAAACAAAAATTTACTAAATAGATACAAATTTGTACTTAAATAGTAAAATAAAATATGTTTTCTTAATATAGATGGATCATATTTTCTGATGGCCAGAATCAATGGTATAACCTTCTTAGGCCATTATGTGTTATATTATAAACAAATACATCATTGCAAAGACTTGATGACTCCACTCCAAATTAAAGACAATAGAGCATTATATTTAGGACAGTGCTTATCTATAAATTCAAATTGAATAATGTTATTATTGTCCTTAGACATAAAACTGAAACAATCAGGAACTGTGAGCGTCTGTAAAGAATAATGAATGAAACGTCACAATATTTGCATCCTTCATAAGTCATTTTAAGAACAGTAAAGCCTCATAATTCTATGTTTCCCGACAAAATATGGTCAACTTTTAGAATACTCACAGCACTGTCTAAATACTTAAATACATCATAATATTTTTTCATGAAGTAAACTTGTAGTTAAGTCAATGCTGTCTGTGGTGGTAGTTGAGGGGGAGGGGTGACCCATATTATAGACCTGGAGGGTTTGAATAGCTTGGTCCCTCCATGCACACCTTTGGTTACAGGTCACATCACTAAGGACTCCTCAGGCAGGACCCTGTAATAATAAGGCACCAATTATCTGAGGCTAGTTTGGTATTGCGAGCTAGGGCATGGCCTCCTGTTTGCAATACCAAACTAGTCTCAGATAATTGGCGCCTTCTTTTTACAGGGTCCTGCCTGAGGAGTCCTTAGTGATGTGACCTGTAACTATGTGTGTATATATATATATATATATATATATATATATATATATAAACACACACAAACAAACATGTATAGGCATAATTATAAATGGTTTGTAAAAGAAGCTAACTACACTACAATCTCCACCGTATTAGAGGGATTAAAGAATTATACCTTTATATATATTTTTTAAATCTCCTTACTGATCCATTGTAACTTCTTTCATTGGAAATTACTAAAATAAGTAAATAAACTGTGTTTTTTTATTTATAAAAGTTTTTTTTTCAAACAATATTGTTCCCTACAAATTAGTTCCCTTAGGCAGCTATAAGCTGGCTGAGTCAATGTTCACACTCTTGGCAGCAGCTCCAGAAGTCTCCAACTGTTATGGATTTTAATTACTCATTCAGTCATTATGGCCATATGATTGAAGAATTCTTAGTCATTTTCAATTCTCTTAAGGCAATCACACTCGTTTCTTCGATTGTCCTGTTCAGAGATTTTTTAGTAACTTTTTGACACATACCTCCAAAAATTAGGCAGTTTTTTATATCAAAATGCTTCAAAATTTAATTGACAAGGAAGAGTTTAACTGTTTACTCATCATCCTTATTTTTAAACAATGATCTGGCCTCACAAGAGTTCTCAAATGTGGAAGGGCTTAAACCGGTTTTGCACAGACTTTTAGGCCAGCATAACCAGATCTCTTTCAATGTTACCAATCTCATCTCTTTCTCACACATATTATTTTAAAACTTATTTACTTACAGAACTTATCTCTTAAAAGTCTGTTTCCTTTTCATAAAGTCAAGGTTAGAATAATAATTTTTTTTTTTTAATTTCAGATAGTTGCTGGTGATACATTAGAGTTCTTGAGTAAAAATACCACATATAAACCTTTGCTTATTCATGGTTTCTCTATTGGAGGCTATGTTTGGGGAGAAGTGCTTGTGAAGATTAATGAAAATCTATCAAAATATCATCCCGTTGTAAATAGAATAAATGGTCAAGTCTGGGATTCAACACCCGATGTTGCAGGATTTTATAAGGGGTTTCCTCGAGCCATTTTCCCAAATAACCCTTTTTTACGACTTGCAGTTGAAAAAAGCATAGTGTAAGTAAATTTTTATACTTATTATTTTTGAAATTGTAATTATTTTATATTGTTGGAAAGAAAACATTTATAGATCTTTTAAAAGATCTTAGTTGAAATTTAGCATTTAATAACTAATACTTCTTATCAATTATTTAATCATCTTTATCTATTTATCATACTCCTGTCTTTTGGGATGAGTTTCAATCCCCTGATTATAAAAATTTAGGTTATGTTAAAAATTTTTTAACATTTACTCCCCATTCAGATCCCTAAGACTTGTCCAATGCCGCGGAGACTGAGGAGTTCCTGAACATACCATTACCTATGTCCTTGCCAATCAAGGTAGAAACACCTTCCGAGGTCAAGTATATAATCTCTCATTTGCCTAAAAGCAAATCACCGTGATATGATTTAATCACCGGCCAAATTCTCCGTAATCTTCCCAAGAAGGCAATTGTATTCTTGACCTATGTATATAATTGCATATTCAGAACTGCCCACTACTCTGGAAATATTCTGATATAGTACTCTTTCCCAAATCTGGAAAATCACCACATAACCCCTCATCCTATAAGTTTCCTTCCTACACTTTCAAAGGTTTTCAAAAAAATACTATTAAAACGAATGTTGCCTAACATTGAACCCTTCAATATCCTCCCAATAATCAGTTTGGCTTCAGAAGTAAGCATTCTATTGTCCAGCAAGTGCTTCGTATCGTAGACTACATTTCCTCTTCCTTTGAGAGCAAAGAGCACTGACCTGGAGCTTTTTTGGATGTTCCCCAAACATTTGATAGAGTCTGGCATAGTGGTCTTCTATTTAAACTGAAATCCATACTTCCTAGTAACACTTACCTTATCCTTAAGTCTTACCTATCCCACCGTTTCTTTAGGGTTCGGCAAAGATTAGATTACTCCGATTTCTACCAAGTGAAAGTGGGAGATCCTCAAGGTAGTGTGCTTGGACCTATCCTATTTATCCTGTACACTGCTGACATCCCTACCCATTCAAGTACCCTCTTAGCTCCATTTGTGAACGACAAAGCTATCCTATCCTCCCATCCAAATCCTAAAACTGCTTCTACAAGAACACCTCGAAAAAATCAAACAATTGTGTGACAAATGGAGAATAAAAATCAATGAAGAAAAATGTGTTTAAGTTAATTTCCAACTGCAGAAAAAAGACTTCCCTGAAATTGTGAAATTTAACAATATTCCTTTACCACATTCAAATTCCGTTCGTTACCTTGGGTTCCATCTTGACTCACGGCTTACATGGAGAGAACATACTAAAATTAAAAGACAAGAACTCAATCGGCGATATGGACTTCTATACAGACTCATGAATAAGAACTCCAATCTTACGATAGAAAACGAACTGACGCTCTACAAAACCTTATTAAGACCAATCTGGACTTACAGAGTAGAAATCTGGGGCCAAGCCTTCCAACATCCAAAGAATCCAGTCCTTTCAATCCAAAACCCTGAGAATAATTGCAAATGCTCCCTATTACGTATCCAATTCATCCCTTCACCACGATCTTAATATCACTTTTGTTCAAGACCTCATTTCTTCCAGCTTCACCCTTTTCCACAGTATACTCCATACCATCCTAATCCACTAGCACAGACCATGCCTTCTAACTCCAACCCCTACAATCCTCCCCATCGACTCAAACGAAGATGGCCCCGTGACCTCCTGGGGACATAGTCTGTAAATAATTTGAGAGTGATTGACATTGAATGTCATTTTTACTTTTCATTGTAATCAAATTACAAAATGTTTTATTTAACAGAATGTAATAAATAAATAAAAGTTAAAAAAAGGGGTGCCAGGCTAGCTCAGGGGATCTGTACGGGTCTCGCAATCCTGACGCCGCGGGTTCAAATCCCGCCCAGGTCAATCTTTTATTTATAAAGCTTGTCCTGAGCCATGGGTGTTTAAAATGGGGTGGCAACCTGTAGATAGCCCCTCCCTCCAATGACCCTAAGTGGTTGCAAGGGAGGCTAACACACCAAAAAAAAAAAAAAATTTTTAATGTCTAAAAATAAAATTTGAAAGTCACCTAACCATAAGACATGTATTCACTTTCTATAAAAAATGAATTTATTATCTTTGTGCTTGAGATTCTTACTCTAAATGTTTGACTGCTCTTTTTCTATTTGTTTATATGATTCATATAAATGTTACAGTTATCATCTGAAATTATTTCAAAATACTGCTACTAAACATTACAATAAAGCAAGCCAGCATTTTCATGACACACCTGTTCAAGCACCTGCATTATTTTTTATTGCCAAAAATGATCTTGTTGCTTCATATGAGACAGTTAATAAATTGAAGGAATATTGGGAGTCCTTAGGAAGGAAGGTATGAATGGTTCTAAATATTGACAATTTCTGCAAATATATTTCATTTAAGTTTTAATTGTTATTTTTATTAATGAACCATTGATATGATTATAGAAAACATTATGGGACCTCAAAATATAAAACTGTAGCTCAACCTGTAAAGGTCCTGCTTGTATAGCCAATAACATTGCCTACAGCTAATAAACAAAGCCAATAACATAAAAAAAAAATGTAAAGCTTACTCTAACTTTTCTTAGTCTTAATATAGTTTCTTTTAAGACTGCTTGTTCCTTATAACTTAACTAAATAAGAAGAGAGTGGATTAAATCTTAAGGATGAGTGTTATTCTTCTTCATATGTAACAAATAATTTTTATTGCTTTAATTTAAGTATTAGGGTAGCATTCTTGAATTTCCTCTTGAAGTACAGCTTTTGTCCTTAAGCAAATCTATTTTATGTCCTATATTTTAGGATTGTAATAGCACTACAAATTATGGCCCTAATTTCAGTAGGGTTTATATCCATGATATATTTATCATGGTTATTGAAAATGAAGTATAATTCTTTCATATTCCTTATTGAATTATAAATTCTTCCCTTCAGTCTTATTAATTTATATAATTAAGAATCTCAGTTACTTAAGCTGTATAATTATATAATTAAGAATCTTAGGAGGAGAGGATCATTAGGAATTCGGTCTTGGTAGTTGAAGAATAAAAACTAATTTGTAACCAAAAAAGTTTTTGTGAAAAATAAACATACAAAAATAATATAGAAACATGTCTATATGTCATAATCTAACAAAGAATAAATAAATGAAAATATAAAACTGTGTAATTGACTATATAAAATGGATACTTATATTCATTTTCTATATATATTTCTATTCTTCCATGTATAATGTAAACATATATAGAAAATAAAACACTCGTAGCTGCGATGTATATAATAAATTAGAGCAGTTGGGAGAAAGAGTGTAGTTAACTCACAAAAAGAAAAATTGCCCTTTGTCAGTGAGGAGAGAAGCCCAATCTCTCTTCACTCCTCACTGAGGCAATTCAATGGCAAAATTTAGTTATTATTAGATTCTGATGTTAGCTTTTTAAAAAGTGATCATAATCAAATTTAAATAATATTTTAAGTACCTTAATTTTATCGTAATAACTTTGTTGACAGATAGTCATTTAAAAAATTTAGGTAAAAACTAAAAAAATTTTCAGAGAAATTAGCATTTCCAAAATATGATAACCTGAAATTCTAGGCCACTCTTTTTAACTATTTATTAAATTTACAAATTTTATTACGGTATAAAATCTAAAAGGATTAATCTGGTCTTCTTTGATGGTGAAGGTTTTGGATGAATACCCTAAGGTATTACAATTCTTTGTTTTAAATTACTTTTTTAATGTATTAATAGCATTTCACTTAATTGTTTTTAAATTATTAAATGCATTATTGCTTATAATTTAAAATTTTTATTTGATAGTTGTTTTAACTATAAATTAACTTCTTAAACAATTATTTTTTAAATATAAACATTAAAGCCTGTTCAAGAGTTTAATATATTTGTTTGTTTCTTTTTACTCCTAAATCCAAGTTGCTCATTTTTAAGCATTTAATTCAAATTTAAATGAAAGTTAATTATTTTTAGGATTATTCTTTCTGCTATGTTGCTCTATGTGCTTAAGAGGTTTGTGGGTTAAATACTTTGAGATCTGTTGGATTTTTAATGCAGGTTACATTGATGTTTTTTTTCCCAAAATTAAAGAACTATTTGATAAGAAAATATGTAATTTTTTTATGCATTTAACTCTCAACTGATTCTGGAATTAAAATTTTATTTCGACAAAACCTGGGTTTTTTTATTTTAATTATTTAAAGTAGCTGGGTTTTACATTTGGCAGAGTGGGGTTGTATTTTGTATACAGAGTAGATCAATAGGTTTATGACTTTTCATTATTATAGGTACCAACAAAGTTACTGTTTTGATTATGGCAGGAACCATACTCTTTTCTCTCGTCTTGGTCCAACTCATTTATTGATTGACTCAATTTTATGAGTTCTCTTTGCGACTTGTATACTTATATTCTTTATCCAGTTCTTTTAATAAGTTTATCCTGCCTTCATATAGTCTATTATGAACTTTGCTGTCTACGGGTTAGCAAGTTAGCTTGCAGAATTCATTCCTATATACCTTTTATCTTCAATCTTCTTTTCCACAATGTATTTATACAAACTTGAGCGCTTTCAACCTCAGAAGGTTCAAAATTAGAGATAATCCTCCATTATTGTATACTTTTGTGTAGGAATGTACTTATGAGTATTATTAAATTTCATTTATAAATTGCCATTAATCATTAAAATATTGTGCTGTACCTTTAAAATGTAAGTTATTTCTTCCATACATTACTTTTATTTTAATTTTGTACCTTTTGGATTGTATTATTGACAATAACTTCCCAATATTAAGCATGTCAAAAAATCTTGATTTCTTGAATGAAACTAGAATTGGTTACTTGCAGGTATATTTTGTCTGGAGAAGTACTGAATTGGTTCATGTATGAAAGATGGAAATCTACAAATGTTTATTTAAAACTTCTTCAAGTCAAGAACTTTTCAGGTTAGGTTTGGTTCATTATATTCAGATGAGTTGAAATAGGAAAATATTGCATTTTTCTCGTGGCCCAAAAAGAGAACTCCCAATAGAGGCACAATACATTTTAACTCCTAGTGACTTAATAATCTATTTCAATGAATGAAATATTGCATACTTCTATGAATGCATGCAGAATGCTTTAAATAAGATTAATAAGTAAACATGGATTTAAAATATCTGTACAGAAATTTAGAAGCATTCCTTTCAGTAAACGAACATTGTGCACTACAAAAGACATGTAATTGGAAGTGATAATTTTAGAAACAGCTGACTTCCTAAAATATTTAGTTTTAACTCTAGATATACGCCTCTCTTAGTTACCTCATATCTAAATAATTATACAGATCTCTAAAACTCCTTAGACTACTGAGTAATAAACACTGGGGAGTTTGTCAATTAATTATGTTGAAATTGTATCAATCACTGATGAGGTTGAAGCTGAATTATGAATTTATGGAATATGTTTCAGCAAACTCTGAATTTTTTTTTTAGACGCTTGCCATTGTAAATGACTTCAAATTTGGATATCCATGAGAGACTTTTAGTCCAGTCTAGCTTGAGCATTCTCTTTGATGGCAGATAACTGCCCCTAAAGTAAAGGGAAGAACTAAATGAAAATTACTTCACCTCTTGATCATTTATCTTTTGATTGTGTAAATAAACTGGGAGAAAAAATATATACTTGATAAAAGAAACTCCCAACTAGAACTCATTTTATTTTATAAAAATAAATTAAAAATTGTATATTTTCCTGCTCTGTAGTTTACTTAACAAAAGATGAAATGTCATACGCATGACTTATCAGTTACATATAACAAATAATTTCTTTATAAATTAAAATTCATTCATTTTAAAATACTTAATTATAGTGAGAATAATTATTTAATTAAGGAAAATAAATATAAAATATAGGATCAACATCTTTTAACATGACTATTAATGATGTTACTNCTCTAATTAAGTAGTTATAAGAAGAAGAACCACCTTTTTTACTTTTAGTTTAATTAAATCAAAGTAGGTTTTGCATAAACGTAGATACAAAAGTGTTAAAAAGACAATTTATTCCTCTTTCAATTCAGTTTCAGTCTTCCTGCCAAACTTCTGGCAATAAAAAAATATATCTAATAATTTTTCTATGTCCTTATTAATCATCTTAAATTTGCCAAAGAATATTTTCACAGTATGATTTCTATCTTGCACATTATTAATGAATTAAAAATTAAACTTGAAATCATCTTTATTTCATGGATATTATAATATTAAAGAAATTCAGTTGTAGACAAGTTGGGAAAAAAGCTTAAAATAAAGTACTAAATTTGAACATAAACTATTTTATGTTCTAAAAAAAAGATAATTTAAAACAGGTTCATAATTAATAATAAATATATATTTTCTTCTTTTACAGTTCACATTTGTCTTTTAAATAATAATTGAGTATAAAATGATGTCATTAAAAAAACTTACTAATGAGCTTTTTTGCTATTTTCTGGTAGTCAGAGTGGAAATTAAGCATAATCTCTCTGGTTAGGTTTGGGCATGAGCCCTCTCCAAAACTAGTTTTAGTTTTGTTACCTTGCCGAAGTAGTCACACTGACATAGACATGGAAGCTAGTTCCCAAATGCGATCATTTAGACGAACGTAGCAGGAAGTGATTCTTCTTTTCCTTGGTTTGGTCTGCCTCCTGCCAGTTAGTTGTCTTTACTTGCTATGCTGTCGATCATGAGGCCTGAATAACCCAGTGGTGGTTGAATTGCCCTTATTAAAAATTCATTAATAAAAAATTTCTTGATAATGTCTTCCTCTCGATAATATATCCTCTTATAAGATATTCGGATGTAAACCCCCTAATACAAGACTATATTTTCTTTAAAATGAGAGTTTGTTGACCGTAGATATTATTCTAAGATGATTTTAGTTGGGGTTCGGTCGAGGTAGATCCAAAAAAAAAAAAAAAAACACAAATTAAAAAAATGTATTTTTTTAATGAAGGATTATCTGCCAACGTTTAGGCTTACATTGTAAGCCATCTTCAGGGCTGTAGAAATACAATGTCATGAGAATACAGTAATATTTGAAATTAGTATAATAGAGAATTATAATATAATGTGATATCAAGAGTATGAAAGTAGAAAGCTGTGTAAGACAATTAAAAGTTTATGAAAAACAATATTGAAAAAGAACCAATTTGAAAAAAAACATGCAAACAACGAATAAGTTGTTTGTTTGCATGTTTTTTTTTCAAATTGGTTCTTTTTCAATATTGTTTTTCATAAACTTTTAATTGTCTTACACAGCTTTCTACTTTCATACTCTTGATATCACATTATATTATAATTCTCTATTATACTAATTTCAAATATTACTGTATTCTCATGACATTGTATTTCTACAGCCCTGAAGATGGCTTACAATGTAAGCCTAAACGTTGGCAGATAATCCTTCATTAAAAAAATACATTTTTTTTTAATTTGTGTTTTTTTTTTTGGATCTACCTTGACCGAACCCCAACTAAAATCATCTTAGTATATTTTCTTTAGTTTCTTAAAAATAGGTGTGAAATTTAACCATTAGATTAGTATTTTCATAGCATTGCAGTCTCTTTAGTAAAAATTAGATAATTCTATTTGAATTTAAATCTGAAATAATTTTAAGCTTTTATTGAATCAAAATGACTGAATTTTTATTGCAAGTGATCTTATTTTATAGTACTATTAAAGAAATTTTCTCTAGCTTTAATTATTTTAAGATTTTTCTGTGCTTTTTTTGTCTGTTATATATTCCTAATTATTGTTTTTAGGCAGTAAGTAATTTTTTTCCCCGCCAGAATGGTATAGAAAACTTTCGTATTTCTGCTGTAGGATTTTTTTTTTTACACTTTTTCCTATGTTATCACCAGCTGCCTTACATTGCAATTTGTTTTTCCTGATGACATTGAATCTAGTTTTATATATTTTAGTATTCATGTTCTTTTGACATTTTATTATGCCTAATTTTTTATGATCTTGTCACATCTAATGATTTTGATTACATAATTTCATTTTAACTCAATTTTATCTATAAGAAAATTTAAAAAGGCAGGATTATAACAGTAAAAATCCATATAAAAATATGGCTGATCATTCAATCGGTTTCACTTCACTAGCATTGTCCTAAATCTAAAATTTGACAATAACAAAATAGTATGGATCATTATGTAAAACAATTTAGTATAAAATTAATTAAAAACAAGTTTTATATACAGTTAAAAAAAGTCAATATAAACAGTGCTTAGAAAAAAAATTAGAATACTTCTTTCATAAAGTGTTAAATATTTTTATAAGTTTAATTTGACCTTCCCCTCATTATTTTAATTAAAACCAGTGAATGCCTTCTAGTCTTGCATTCTGAAATATAGATTCTATCATGTAAGTTATAACTGTAACCTCCCTCACAGTTTTATTTAACTCCCACTTTCTATTCAACTCTCATGTTGTACAGACCTTATTTGATAAGTCATTTTCTTAGGTCCTTTGGATTGTTGATTTGTTTGAAAAACTGCATGGTTATTATGCCCTTTTAATAGATTTTATTATGTGTCTGATTTAAGTATTGTAAAAAAAAACTCTCTGTGACTATTTCTAGTAGCTTATTGCTTGAGTTTCCATTTATTTATTTTATTTAACATTGATATTATTAGTTTACTTTCAGCTTGTAGTTGTCACTCTTTTCAGTTTTATTCTGTTTTCTTTTAATATTTATTTTACATTTAATTATATCTCATATTCTGTAACTTATTTCATTTTCTATTACATAAGAAACCTCTTATTGGACTATTACACACATAAGTAATAGTGAAATAATACACTATACATAGTGTATTATATTACACTATTACTTATATACATAGGAACTTAAATTTTATTAGTAATTTATATTCTTTTCTTTTTTTTAATTTCTGAATACTTTGACATGCATTTTTATTATTTTTATTGGTTAAAACATACAAAAGTAATATATCTATTTAAATATTTAGTATAATAAAATAAAATAGTATAATAATATATTTAATAAGTACCTACATCATTTTGTACAGCATATATTTAGACAGATTTTAAATATAAACTGTACATATGAAAAATTAGAAATATATACACACATTCATACAATTTATGAATTTTTTTAATAGAATTTTATGTGGCTAGTTTATTTTCTAATAAATACACAACTTATTCTAGATTTTATATTTTATTGTAAATACCTATGTCTTTGGCGAGTTTAATCAAAGCATCTTCAGCATTTGTTGAGTCTTTTAACGACTGCTGCATTACGAGGGATACCAAGACTAGTGAAATTTCTATCAAATGCTGGGCACTCTTTTATAATGTGTTGTATCGTCAGAGGGATTTGGCAGTCTTCACATTTAGGTTGTGGTTCTCTAGTTATGAGGTAGACATGAGTCATTTTTATGTAACCTATCCTCAATCTTGCTAATACTACTTCTTCCCTTCATTGGCCTCGCATTGTGCTAATCCATTTTTTTGTGATTGGTTTGATGCCTCTTAGTTTGTTAGTAAGAGGTACTTCTGCCCACATTGATTCCCTACTGTTCAGGATTCTTCTTTTTAACCACGTGCTGCTAGCATGTGCGTCATAGATTTCAAATGGAGGGTCATTCATGTTTGCTGCTTCTTTGGCTGCTCTGTCTACTATTTCATTTACTGGTATTTTCCTAACATTTCCATGTTAGCTTGTTATCTAGAGTCAGAAACTCAACTTCTTCCTGAAAGCTAAGGACACTCCCATACATATAGAGCTCTGGGTTCTCAGTTGGAGTTCTTTTTCTAGAGAAAATGACACATTTGGTTTTTTAAGTAGAAAACCTAAAGTTTTTTTTCTCTGACCATTCAGTCCAGCAGTGGAAATTGCTGTATCATTAAGTTATTAATGTTGTCTTGCCCTGGGATTGATGTTTTTAAGCCATCTATCGCTATTTGAAGTTTCAATGCTGTGTGGGGTTGGTCTAGTCATTTTGTGAAAGGTTTTCTTGTTCTGATATTTCCAGAAAGTTTATTTCTACTAATGGGTTTCTTTCTTGGTAATATGTTTGTGAATTTGATATGTTTGCAAAATATGTCTGTGATTATTTCACTATTTATATTTAAAACTGGTGTTCTGTGTTGAACTTTCCTGTTACACTATGAATTTTCTTCCAAACTTTGCTGATTCGAGTGTACATATTAATTGATTCAAAAAGGTGGACCAAGAATCTTTCTTTTTCCTTTTGACAAGGTTCCGGATGAGGGCTTTCTGTTTTTTGAATGAAATTTGGTTTTAGGATTGCTTGAAATATTTTGAGTGACATATTTTTTATTTTTACTGATTTACGGCATTTGTCGTCAAACCAAGGAGTGTGATTTGATTTGGGAAATCCATTTGTTTTGGGTATGGTATCTTTAGCACTATCTATTATTGATGAGGTGAGATATTCTATTAATTCACATGTTATTTGGAAGGTCTTGGATAAAGGCATTGGGTTATTTTTGAACTCTTCCCAATTTGCTTTTTCTTTGATTCATCTGGGATGTTTTGGTACTTTAAGGGTTTCATCATTAAAAGCTATTTTAATTGTAAAATTATCACTTCCATATTAGTTGTTACAAACATAGTGAAGTGATTCTCTAAATTTAGAGAACAGAAAGCCAAGTCGATAGCTGATGTTGAACCAATTCTGGGGCAGAAGTATGTCATTTTTCCGCAATTTAGTAGCAATGAGTTCGCGGAGTCTATTATTCTCCTTATAATTTTTCTCTTGAGTTCGTCACTCCTGAATTCCATGTGCGATGAGATCCGTTTAGGTCTCATACAACTATGTACGGAGCTGGAAGTTCGTTTATCAGTTGTAGGACAGCAGCTTCATTTATCGGCTTGTTAGGGAGTAAATATATGTTGCAAATGGTTATTGTGGAATTCACTTTAATAATTAGTGCTTGCAAACTTGTTTCTTTGTTAACTATTTCAGAGTTTAAATGTTTTTGAACTGCTGTGGCAACACCTCTATGTGCCCTTTCTCCTTCGAATAATTCTTTGTCTTTTATATATAAATGAATATATATTATATAT
>KZ806995.1:362020-383214 GCA_000696205.2 Oncopeltus fasciatus
TATATATATATATATAAATATATGAAAGTTTTGTCTCCAGTAGACAGAGGACAGCTGGTAGGGTTTCATTGAGAAGAATTCTTATTTCCTCGAATTGAGTTCTAATACTATTACAATTCCAACTAATAATTGGTATAGAAAATGATTAAAACTAAGTTTTTATTTCTATGTGAAACTTCAAGTATTTGTTTTTTGATAATAGCATGTTTGATTTTATCTTTGAATTACTAATATTTTTGAGGGTTTTCTTGTGATAATTTTGGTAAAAAAATTACTTTTTACTAATTAAAATATTGTGTAATTTTGAAATAAGCATGTTTCCATGACATCCTCACTTTTGTTTACTTTATATTTCTTTTTAGTGTTCCTGGACATCAAATTTTGCCTAGGTAGGGGTGGAGTTTTAAAACACTCATTCTTCTCTCCGGGCTTAGCGCCGGAAAGTACACACATGCTCTGTTTGTAAACAGGGAGCTGTCAATGTGGACTTGGGACAAGGAGGAAGGGCCAAGAGTGGGAGAGGAGACGAAGGGAGGGGGTAGTGCCTCCTTGGGCTAGAGGGGAGTTAATCCAGTAACTAGTATATCAGTACTAAATGAAAGTAGATAAAGAGCTCTATACCTTATCACTTGAAAAAATACAATTTCTGTCTGACATCCTACATCTACTCCAGTTCCAGATTTCCTTAACACTTCGGAATTACTTTTGTCTGCTGTACTATTGTTCTCTCTATATTGCTTACGAGCTGCCCCATAAGTTATTTTCTGTCTGAACTGTATAGTCTTTATCTCTTTTTCTTCTGTAAAACTGGGGCATTTTGTAACTAAACTCTGGTGTTTTCCTCCACAATTAATGCAATTTGGGACAATTATTTCACATGGGTTGCCCTGGTGTTCAGGTTTTCCACAAAATCTGCATACAGGTTCTTTTGAGCAAGTGTCAGAAAAGTGACCCAATTTCAAGCATTTTTGGCACCTTATAGGTTTTGGTATATACATTTTAATTTTGTAAAATCCAATACTAATTTCCTGGGAAGGGACGATGTTAGTACATAGACATGGGTCTATAAAATACGGGGTTTTCTGCTTCTATTTGTAATTATCCTTTTTACTTCTATAACATTGTTTATTTTTAATTCTTCTACTATTTCTTTCTTGCCTAACCCATCAAAATCTGGGCAAAAAATTACTCAATTTGAATTGGATTTATACAGTAGAGTTCCATTTCTTAATTTTATTACATTTGTAGGGTACCCACATAAATTTTTTATTGCTTAATAAGTTAAGAATGGTGGTACATTTTTTAAATCACCTTCTGCTTTTTCAATTATTAAAAATTGATTTTTATTTTGAGTGATGGTATCTTGTGAAATAATGTTTGGTGCATTATTCTTGTGGAAAAGAGTGTCTTTTAATTTTTTTATGCTTTGGGGATGAGATATTCATGATTTATTTTATTTTAGTTCTAGAGCAGATAGCATATATTTAAAATTAATGAATAAATAATAATAAAATATACAGTAACTATCTAATTATCAAGTAAAAGTGGTACAAATTTTAAGCTAAAATTATCTGATCAGGCAAGTAGGACCTTGCCTGTGTAATCAGCTGTTATCACACCAATGCTTCTACGACGAGATCTCCTACACGACTCTTCTTGGGTCCTTTCACTCTTATTATAACATTCTACAATTAGAAAGCTATTTTATTATGTTTCTGTTCACAATAGTTTTCTCATTTTATGAGCTCTTTACTCAACTTTTTCTTTTTTCCTGTTTTGGACTTCACTGTCTGTGGTCTTAATGAAAATGAGAGAATTTCTTTCTATTTATCATTCTCTTATTTTTTCTAATTTGTTCTCTTTTCTGATATTTTTTCATATAGGATCTCAGAACATTTC
This sequence comes from Oncopeltus fasciatus, assembly GCA_000696205.2. Taxonomy (NCBI): domain Eukaryota; kingdom Metazoa; phylum Arthropoda; class Insecta; order Hemiptera; family Lygaeidae; genus Oncopeltus; species Oncopeltus fasciatus. Next base: position 363,920 of record KZ806995.1, read on the forward strand.
ACATATATCAAGTGCTAATCTTAATCTATTATAAGAATATATTAGGGTAAATTCTGATTGAAATGAGCTTTTAAACTGTATGTACACCCAATAAAAAGCCAGACCATTTAAATATAGCAGCACTACATTTAACAGGGAATAAATAAAAAAGCTATAAGGTCAAAAATATAGTGGTTTTAAGGGGAAAATGTGAATCTCTTCTGCAATATCATTTCAGAACAGTTATACAATTAATACAATATACTTTAATTTAACAGTTATACAATATACTGCAATTTTTTAAGGCTGTGGGAATAAATCAATAAGATAGAATCCTATAAAAAAAATTGGCATAATAAGTATAAGAAAAAGGTTATAAAAAAGTGCAATTTGATTATTAAAATGAAAAGGAGATGAGCGATACAGTCTCAATGTATTACCTTGATGGTCTTGCAATCATAAGGATAATATGCCAGTCAGATCTAATATATTAAGTACTAATAGTCCAAGGCTTCAGCTAGCTAACAAACTAAACAAATAATTGGATTAATTGAATTTAAAGGAACCATAATGTTATCAAAAAGTTATAAATAAATTTAAAAAATATATCAACAAGATTGCCTGAGTTTATTTCAAGAGGATTTCCTAAAAGCCTATATAGCCTTATGCTCCATGAACGAAGCATATCTTAAGTAGATCAATTATTTGTTGAGAAATTCTTGTCAAATATATTTTAAGTAAAACAATTATTCCAACAGAATTTCTTAATGTTAAATGCAAGTATTGTAAAATGGAGTAAGATTTTGTTTGAGAAAAGGCTGCAGACATCTCAGAAACCTACTGGTTATCAAGATTCAAATAATAATAAGTAAAATAAAGAAAAATAGACACTGGAGCATACATGTTTGGCTGCATATTTAAGTCAGATGAGTGATAAGTTGGAAACAAGGATTAAAGAGTGTAATCTTAATTAAACAAACATGTCATTATAAAGCTTATTCACAAGAAAGGGGACACTCTTTTGAGAGTAGAGAAGCAGAAAAAGCAATGGAAATGAAAAAAAAGATGAGGCTAGCTAATTAAAAAAAAAAAAAAAAAAAATCTTTAAGCTTAAAAAACAATAAGAGCTGGGTTATTTCTGGGCATTCAAAACATAGTGGATGATGTTGCAAAATTCTGTAAGTTTTTGACAGAACAGAAGTGAATGGAGAATAAATGAGGAGGATAATTTTCAATAATTAGTGGCTGATCAGTGTCCTCTAAAGTGTGAAGGAAAAAGTGCTCCACTTATATAAACTCCTATATATATATTAGATTTTTTTTTTTTTAAATAGTAATTTAATATTTATTTTAGGCTAACATTTAATTGTTATTTAATTATTTTTATACTGTTTAGTTTTTGCCTGAAGATGATACTAATGTAATAAAACTGGTTGAATACAAAATGAAACTATTTTTTTAATATTATTAATAAATCTCTAATTATTTAAGTATGTTAATAAACATCTTGCAATTTGATGACAGGGAAAATAAAACAATTAATAGTCTACAATAAACAAGTATAAAATAAATAATCATCACTATACAGCGAGAAAGAGCCCATTGACCCTATTCCTATTAAATTTAGCCATTAAGGGCCAGTTTGTCTCGAGGCCATCTCCATTTTAGTCACTGGGGAGGATTGTAAGGATTATAAAACTATAATTAATTTCCTGATCCAGGCAAGAATACAATATCCTTACTTTAATCCCTAATTTTTTTCCTCTTCAACATCAGTTTTAACTTTTCTTTGTATCTCCTTCAATTAAACACTCAAAAGTAAAATTAAAGAATATCTATATATTTTTNAACATAAATTACAAAGTTGATATATTTGTATATGGGACAGAGGGAGATATTGAACGGATCATATTTTTAGCTTCTCCCTGGTAAGATCGGTAAAGAAACTAAGTTTTTAATAAATCAGGTGATAAATTAATAAAATAAATAACTCTAATAATAAAACAATTTCATTTCTCTTTTAGATATTTGTTAGTAATAAGCGAATGATAATCTTTTATTATATAAAGTAGCTCTTATAAAAATATGATTTATTATTTAATATTTAAACTCAAATTATCCGTCATGCTATAATTAAATACCTAAAGGAATCAACTTGTTAAATTTTTAATTGTGGCATATTAATGACGTCCTTAAAATAGGACTCAATTTTCTATACAGCGGGAATTCAGCTTACAGTTCTAGCTATAATTCTTTGTTATCTGTGTCTTTGGATATGTTTGTTAAGAAATTAAATTAATTTCAAGACTTTGACTAATAATGTTGTTTCCCTTTAGCTAGTGGCTCAATGTAAGGGACCAAATAAATGTGCTTTACTGAATAACTTAAGCTTCACATTATCTGATTTTGTTCAAGGAACACATATGAGGCATAATTGAAAAAATGTTCAATTTTTCATTCACAATGCGGTATATTTTATTATTTTATCAAGTATTTATATTAATTGAAAACTCTGTATTTCTTTAAAAAAATAATTAAATATTTTAGTAAAAAAATTTAACAAATATTTCTTTATCCTAATTCTTCCAAATTATAAGTAATAAGGAGAAAATTAATGGGTTTCACTTTGACCCTCGTAGTGGAAGGATCTACTAGAGCTCCTGAGGATTAGAAGCGCTCCAGTTCATTCTGGCAGGGAGTACCATATTCATTCTCATTAATCGATATTAATTTATTAGTTAAAATTTATTTACTTAGGACCAATTTATTTAATTTTTAATTAACTTAAAAGAAACATACTTATTATAATTTTCATTAATTATGGAGATGGATGTGATTAATGAGGCTAAATCTCCTTTCATCTGCTAAATAATAATGAATTTCACTAAGAAATATTTAGTAATGCTTCTTAGGAATGAAATTGAAAAAAAAACAAAAAAAACAATCTATTTAGAGTAGGCAAATTTGTAAAAAGCTACGTCCTTAAAGCAAATGTGAAATTTCTCTGAAGAAATAGTACTGTACTTTTTTGATCTATAGTGAGTACTTAAAAAAGATAAACCATGTAATGATGTAAAAAGCTATAGACCAATTTCATTGTCAAGCTCAATTTTTAAACTTCTTGAATACTTGTTATTAATAGATAATATTTGTTCATTGAAAAATATGAAATGTTAGGCAGAATGGTTTCCTATAAGGTCCAAGTACTCGGGATAATCTGGTTAATTTTGAAACATCAATAATAGATGCTTTTAGAAAGAAAAATAAAGTAATATATGTTATTTTAGATATAGAGTATTTATTTAGCAAAGCCTTCAGAAGGCACATACTAGATACTCTGAAACTAAACAGGGCCAGTGGAAACATGACTATGTTTTTAAAATAATATTCTTGTATCCATGATATTTCAAGGAGAGGTTTTTTCAAGTGAAATAAGGTCCAGAAAAATGGCGTAATTCAGGTTTAAGTATCAAAAATTAAATTGTTTTGTTTTCTAGAAAAATATTCAAAATAAAATTAAAATTCCTGCAAAAATAATGTATTTTGCAGACGATATACTTGCATTCTGCGAAGGGAAAGACCTTAACAGCATTTGCTAATCTCAAAAAAATACATAAATGGCTTAATACAAAATTTCACTTGAGAAAACCTATTAAATATTATTTTCCCTGAACAGAATTCCCATGAAATTTTCTGAATCTATCAAAATGCCTTAGTTTGATATATTTGACAGGGCAATGTCATGGCTCCCTTGTATTAAACATTTGTCAGAAATCTATTCCAAAAATTTTCAGTAACAGTAAATGGGGTGCAGATCATACCAGTATGTTAATGCTATACAAAAATTTCATCAGTCAGAACTAGATTACGGCTGTGTAGCATATGATTCAGCAAGTCCATGTATTCTGAAGAAGCTAGATTCCATACATCTTACTGGGCTGAGAATTGCAACGGGAGCATTCAAGTCTAGTCCAGCGCTAAGTTTGATTGTTGAATCTGAACATCTTCCATACAGAACCTGCAGAGTACAATTAACAGTTAGGTATTTAAAAAAAAAAAAATCCTCCTCACCATCCTCTCAAAGCTTTTATAAATGTTGTGGGTTGGACAAATATAGATTTAAACAGTTTACGTCTCTGAAAATTTTCATTCCCGGCTTGTACTATATTAATAAAATTCACTAAGCAAACAATTCCATTCTTGAATGAGAATAGCTCAGATACTTGGGAGGAGAATCCTCGAGACTATTCTCTCGAATTATTAGATGTAATTTAACTCTAGTGAAACTCCTAAAAAGGGACACAATCCAAGATGTTTTTATCTGAATTCAATAAAATTAAGAATAAATTATCTTTTACAACTTTTTATCTTCACCGATGGGTCTAAAACAGGAGTAGGAGCTTATATTATTATACAGAATGTAATAGTAAATCAAAAAATTTACTTAAACTTGTAATACTTTACAAAACTTTATTATTATGCTTAGATAATTGTTTATTATTATGTTTAGACCAAGTTAAGTAAAAATTTACCTGAAACAGGGACTTAAGGTTTGTACAGTATCTATTTACTGTAAATTAACTGCCATTCATATACATTGTCACTCAATGGTTTATACTGTCAAACTAAATTTTTGGAAGGAAAAATAAATAACAATTTAAAAAAATTACACTAAGAATCAGTCAGATCATAGACTGAGAAGTCAGTAAATGAAACTGAACCATCTTCATTAATGAGATCAGTTTATACTTTCTCTCAGTAAAAGATAATAAAAAAAAGCTTGTCAAATCAAGGATAACTGGATGAGAATACTACTCAGTTAGTGATGAGAAAAGCAGAAGTGGAAGCTAATCAGCTTTAAAGCAAAGAGTTAATATAATTTATCAGCAACTATATGCTTAAAACAAAATGAATAAAATTTGATGTAAAAAAACTAACAACTTAGAAAATATATTTATTTCATAAATATACATCCAAAAAGTACAACTCTCAATGTACTTATTGGATATTTTAATTATTAACTATACATAATTTGTCTCAAATAAACTGTAATGAATAACTTAAATTAATATGTGAATATACCAAGTTAAATTGTCCACACTTTGTCAAGGAAAAGATTATTGTATTTCATTTTTGTAAAGAAATGAAAGGAATGATTTCATTTTATGACTTTTTAGATAGGACCAAATATGCCAGGAAAAGTTTACATGTTTTGCAGATTTGAAATATGCTTTATTGGTATAGCTCAAAAGAAAAAAAATCTTAACTTGAATAGATGTTCAGTTAAGCTTAAACAGGCAATCCTTGACTTGTGAAATGTTAGGAAAATAAATTGAATGACTTAGTCAATAAAACATATTTCTAATTCCAATTATTCAATTACTATTTCTAATAGTAATTGAATATGATTAGCAATTTTGTTAATTGGAAAAAACTTAAGTAAGGAATTATTCTGCTTTCTTCTGAGCCTCTTATCTTGTTCCTACTATATATCAGTGATACCTTAACTTATAAATATCTGTCAGTGAGTTTTAGAGTATAATTACGTCAGCCACTGCAATATTAGTAATACTTCATCACAAGTCCCCAGCTTATCATAAATATATAAAAAAGTTCATTAAAAAATCAAAGAACCAGGAATCTTTAAATAATTATAAGCAAAATTGTCCTTGCCTCTTAAAAACTTCAATTTTGAACAAAATCCTTATCCATTTTTTCAAATTTTTCTTTCAAATCTTCAGGAACATCCAAGCTTCTAATACTTTCTAAACCTATTTCCTCCTCTGTTCGGATGAGGATGTCCACAACATTTTCACAAGCTAAAATCAAATTAGGATCCCTTTCCCACTTATGATATTCACGTAAAATTGGGTATGTTTGATGGTCACGAAGAAAGGTTCTTCCTTTTTTAGTGTCACACATCATCAAAAGTGACTTAAGCATAAGTTTACGTATTCTTGAATCAGGCTCCCTTTCTTTATCAGGACCTAAATATTGAAGTTCAATAGGCATTTTCTCAACTATATCTTCATCAAACTCTTCTGGGCCTGCCAAGGAAAACAACAGGTAGGTCAAAACACTAAAAGGTGGATTTAGGATTGGTAAATGATTTTCAGTAGTGAACAAACAATTGTACACCATAGAAACTATACCACATTTCTGAAGAGCAGTGTCACCATTATTAATTAAAGGAAGAATTGAACATAATAAAAGTCCATCATCAGCAGTGAGTAAGTATTTCTGAAATTCAATTGATTGAGCTAAATTTCCAAAAAGCTGACATAAGTGCTGGGACAAATTAGGACATTTAGGATTGAAATTCTTATTATGAACTGCTTCAAATGCTAAACTAAATTGACAGTCTCCTGAAATTAAAACTTTGGAAACTTTCAGAGCCAATGCCTCCCAGGTAGTCATGTTTGATAAAACATTTGATGAATATTCAGCCAAATCAAAATTTCTATTCACTGCTTGGTTGAATATATTTATGGTCGTAAGAGATTTCCAGCCATCTTCTATATTAGCATCAAATAATGCTAAAGCCCCATCTTCCGTGCTGGCAATATTTATTAGACAGGTTAAGGCTAACTTACTTATATCATAATCCTCAGTTATTGATTTAACAATTTCTAGAATAATTCCAGATGTTTCCAGCAAAGTCTTACAACAAGCTGGATCACCAGTCAGCAACATAATGTAGTCCAGACATTGTTTTTTAACACTTTGTTCCCTAGTTAAGAGAAGTGCCTTAAGAGTGTCAAGTGGAATATCAAGTCCAGAATAATCCATAGCTAACACTATCAATTAAGTGTATAAAAATTTTTAAGAATTATCTTATAAAGGCATGTATACCACTAAACTTACTATACACAGTCAGTAATGATTCGTCATAAATATCTATTATGCGTTCGGCCAAGGATGTACAAATTCCTCAATCGTAAAGTTTAAGAAATGAAAGCTTTTTAAAACTAATTTTATTATTACACTGCCTACAGGCAGTACCACCTTCAGAGGTCAAGTATACCATTTTCCGGTCGAATTCTCGATAATCTTCCCAAGAAGGCAATTGTATTCTTGACCTACATCTATAATTGCATATTCCGAACTTCCCACACCTTTGGTAATATTCTGACATAATACTATTTCTCAAGCCTGAAAAACCACCAAACAACCCATCATCCTTCCTATTAGTTTCCTTCCTAGACTCTCATAGGTTTTCGAAAAAAAATCTGTCAAAACGAATGATGTATTCCATTAAAATCCTTCAAATAATCAGATTAGCTTCAGAAGTGAGCATTCTACTGTCCAGCAAGTGTTTCGCGTCGTAGACAACATTTCCTCTTCCCTCAAGAGCAAAGAGTACTGCTAAGGTTTAAATTACTGTCTTAATAGGAAAATGGCATAGTGAGGAGGCTGCTATGGATGACCTAAAAGTTTATGAAAATGTAAAAACTGAGTATGCAATAGTTATAGACAATTTTATAAAGTCTAGTAAATGAGTAAAAAGTATAAGACAATAAATAAAAAATATATACTTATAAGCAATTAATGAGAGGGAATAGAATATTCCCAACCTAGAAATTCTATTCCATCTCATTAATTGTTTAAAATTTACTTGGGATAATAAACCACAACCAAATCAATATTTATAAAGAAAAATTAAAAAAAAAAAAAGAAAAAAAAAAAGTAAATGACGAGAGTCGACAAATAGCTTGACAATGTCAGCTCCTTCGAGTTTAAGACGATGTTCTCGTCTTTCTCGTGGGAATTTAACTAAAATAACTATTACTCGAAATAATTTTAAGTAAAATGGTAAATAATTATACGGATTCTTTGAATTCAAATTAATTGCATTTGGCAATCTAGGTAATTCCGATTTCAACACTTTATAACGCACCCCACCTTTTAATTGTCATTAGAAAGCGACATGACAAATTTCATGAAAAAAAAATACTGATTTAAATAATAAAAATAAACCGTAAAATAAATATATCATGTTCAGGTATACCGTCTCTTTCTTAGAGAAACTTCCTACATATTTATCAATAAACAAATTTGAGTAGCGTTTCGCTGCACTAAACAAAATATTAAACATACTGCATCGAAAATTCTTTGTACTTGCACTTGACAATACTTGTCATCTCCTTACCATAGTAGTTCGATTTCCGTTAACAACGTATCCTGCCTTTAATTTCGAATTTAAAAGCGATGTAGCAAACTTCATTGAGATAAACCATAAGTTGGAGCTTATTATTTGTTTAAGTAATTAATTATTACATTTAATTATTAAATCAACTTTCCTTTACTACTTCTTTAATATACATTTTATCAGCAAAAATTCTGTATTAAATTTTATTACTTTACTAAATATTTGGCCCGCTAAACTGAAATAAAAATTCTTAATTGCACTTAACATTTTGGCAATCCCACCTCCTGTCGGGTCAATTTTGCTTTATAACGATCTTTATCTTTCAATTTTCACTTAAAAGCGATTTCATAAATTTCCATAGGGAAAATAACTAATTGTGGCTTCTAAGTGGCCTTTCATTTTGGATTTAAAAGCTATACCATATGCCGACTATCACCAAGAAAAACTGAAAACTGGGTCTTTTTTTTGCGATGACGCCAGCACACACTCACAGATAGTGCACGACTTTTCAAATACAGAAGATGTAACTAGTTTGAGTAAATTGAGAAGTTGCCTGATTAACTTAAATTATGATGAGGTAAGTCACAGATAAAATACATATTTTTTAAATAGTATTTTTTTTGGATCTACCTTGACCGAACCCCAACAAAATAACATCGACTAATAATTTCTACAGTCAAAAACTCTCCATTCAATAAAATGTAATGGCTAAAAATGGTGTAGAGCTATATAATTATGGAAGGTCATAGATTAATTAGATTATCAGTGTCAAAATATGTCTCGTAACTTACATTTTTGCGAGGAATCGAAATAAATTGTAAGGTATTTGAACTATGTAAAATATTCACCAGGAACCATTATAGATGGCTTATATCTATAAATTAATTTTATTATCAGGTTCATCAAAGATTGGCTCATGTGTGTAAGTTTGTGTTTAGATTGTAAACCGAAACGTCCGAAATTATGATAAATGTACTAGTGGTGGACGAACCTTGATTAGTAAATTTTAAAATTAAAGTTAAAATTATTAATGTGAAATATAACTATAAATAGAGAAAATGGTAAAATTCTTGTTATTATTGAACTAAGTCTAAAAAAAAACATTAAATTTATTTTAAAGTTTTAAAACATTAAATTTATTTTAAAGTTTTAAAACATTAAATTTATTTTAAAGTTTTAAAACATTAAATTTATTTTAAAGTTTTAAAACATTACATTTATTTTAAAGTTTTAAATATTTGGTATTTTTAAATTTCTTGACTTTTGTAAACTAATATCTTGACTTAAAATCCAGAAATTGTTTCAATTGCTGACAATTACCTATTACAACATTGTCTAAATTAAATAATGATTTAACATAAATTACAAAGTTGATATATTTGTATATGGGACAGAGGGAGATATTGAACGGATCATATTTTTAGCTTCTCCCTGGTAAGATCGGTAAAGAAACTAAGTTTTTAATAAATCAGGTGATAAATTAATAAAATAAATAACTCTAATAATAAAACAATTTCATTTCTCTTTTAGATATTTGTTAGTAATAAGCGAATGATAATCTTTTATTATATAAAGTAGCTCTTATAAAAATATGATTTATTATTTAATATTTAAACTCAAATTATCCGTCATGCTATAATTAAATACCTAAAGGAATCAACTTGTTAAATTTTTAATTGTGGCATATTAATGACGTCCTTAAAATAGGACTCAATTTTCTATACAGCGGGAATTCAGCTTACAGTTCTAGCTATAATTCTTTGTTATCTGTGTCTTAGAATAACCTCCCACAAAAGTTTTTGAAGTCACGTGTTTTCATTTTTGGCTAAACTGGAGATTCTATGTTTTTTTATTGTGTGAGATGCATAGTCTTCTTCATCGTTTTTGTTTAAGTGTCTTAGTTATTTTTTTAGTAAAATACTTATTGCCAGTGTTTGTAAAATTCTAATTTATTATTTTCAATAATTTGATTCGAGATGTCTAACGAAACTTCTGAATTGGATTATTTTTCCAATTTGTCTACCGAAGTGAAAAGTGTTCGAATAACCGGTGCGCGAGGTATCTTAAAGAGAATAAGACTTAATAAAACTGAATATCATGCTGTTTATCTTATGTGTAAAAGACTTTTTAGGGGCCTGGGTGCTAAAAATCCATCTTTAAGGCAAGGTTGCTTTTCTTCCATCATCGGCTTTCTAAAATGTTTACCAAGTGAGATGGATTTGAATGCTTTTGAAGATATTATAAATAATGAGCTGAAACCTGTAGGTAATAACTCAAGATTAGAAGAAGGTGAAGCGTTCCTTGGTCAGAGCTTAGCTTATGGTGCTCTTATTGTATCAAATTTTATTTGTAAGAAATCTGAGGATGAGCAAGCGGCTGTTTTTGAAAAGCTGTATAAAATTAGTATGAAGAGATCTTATCTCCATCATGTTTCATTTTCCTTTTTAAGCATTATGGTAAATAAATTGCAAAGGGAATTTCACCCGGATGGATTTTTAATTCATTTACAGGATTTAAGTAATAATACTCTTGACAAACTGAATTATTTACTTGTATTAGCTGACCTTCCCGTGAAAAGTAATACTATTAAAAAAGTCTTTGGAAAAAAAAACTTATTTGATCTGAACAATGTAAATCAATGGTCAGGCTTGCTTAAGAAGAACAAATCTGTAAGAATATTGGAACATGACTTTTTCGGTATTTTTTGCAGTAGTATCCTCAAACATCCTGAGTTTTTAAGGAATTTTTGGGATTCATTTTGTGAAAGTAAATTTTCAAAAATTGATGGAGATGATAAATCTGATAATAGCAAGCATTTTGGAGATTTATTTATTTTACATTTAGGAAAAATGCTACTCAAAGAATGCACCACTCGTAAAAATGGTCTTCTTGGTGAGTATATATTCAGTGAAAAGTTTATTTATATTATTCTAAGGAATGCTAAAGGTCATAAAATATTGGTTAAGTCTGTTCTACAAGAATTTTGTAGTTTAATACAGTTTTCTGATGAACAATCAAAATTGAGAATAATTAAGATGATTCTTTTTGAAAATGGCTTACTTAATTATGATTTTACCACAAATTCAAAAACAGTTCTTACCATAAGTAACAGTTTATCTTTTTCAAGTATTGATGAGTTGTCGAATGATTACAAGTTGGTTCTGGAGGGGAAGAAGGAAATTCCTAAGAACTTTATTGAATCCAAAAGTAAAGCTGCCATCATATGCATAAATTTTTATGTAAAAATGATTAATAACCCTACGTGCTCTAATGAAATAAAGTGGCGATTGTCTCAAATTGTTTATTTACTTAAAATGGGATTTTTTAAACAACCTGGTATTCATTTCAATCGTGAAGTTAGTCAGTGCCTTCAAGAAGCATTCATTTCCAGTTTAGGCCATAGATTTCCTAAACTGGAGTCCTTTAAATTTGTAATACAGGGCATTGTGTCACAAATGCATAAAATGCTCAAGGATCCTGAATTGCCTTTAATAAATAAATTTTCTGATGAAATGGAATCTGCTTGGAATTGTTCAATCACTATATCAAAGAAAATGGATAAGCTCATTGAAAAAAATCCTCCTTCTAAGGAAATTGTGTTAGTTTTAAAAGTCATTCTTCAATATATGGCTATTCTTCTTCTAAAAGAACCAAGTACTGCTATGACTAATATTTATGATTTGAAAAACATTTATGAAGATTTAACTGAAAATAAGAGTGATGATAAAACCATGTGGATTGGAGTCTTAATTGATTTATTTTTAAATTTACTGTCTAAACCAAACTATCATCACAGACACGTTATTAAATGCACTTTTAAATTTATTTGTCCTCATCTTACTGAAGATGCTTTTCTTCAAATTGTTGATGTTCTGGATCCCTCTAATGACTCTGAAAATTCTGAAGATGAGAATCAAGAAGAGTCCGAAGAAGAAGAAGAAGATGAAGACACTAAGTGCAGTAATGATGATACTTCTGATGATTCTGATGGTAGTATTGATGAGGATTTATCAACAAATGAAAAGTTGCGTCTTGAATTAAGGAATGTTCTTGGTGCTGTTTCCGACACTGAATCAGTTGACTTAGATGAAATGGATGAAGAAGAAGGTCGAAAACTAGATGAGAGATTAAGCAGTATATTTAGAGCTAACGTAAGAAAGAGAAGAAAGGATTATTTATCTAAATTTCAAACTCAGCTTTCTCATTTTAGAACAAGGGTTATGGATTTAATTGAAATCTGCACTGAGGTAATTATGCCTTTTTCATTTTGGTTGAAAGCATTGGTTACATTAATAGATTTGCTTGCATCCACCATAGGACAGAGTAAGTTAGACTGCTTAAGATCAAGGTTGAGATGCTGTTTTAAAAAATTAAATTCATCTAAAGTTGTTTCAGATGATGTGTCTGATTCCGATGTTGTTTCTTTACTAGAAAATTTATTTGAAAAAGTATCAAAATCTTCTGGAATATTTGCTGATATGAAGGATGATTTAATTAGTATTTTAAAGTTTATATTGAAATCTTCCAAGCCTCTTACGAAAGGACTTAAACCAAAAATATTAGCAGAAAACGAAATATTTAAGTGTGTGAAAAATAATCTTAAAAGTGTATTTGTTGGAAAGAACAATGCTACTGCTCAAGTATTTATTGGATTAGCCTCAATTGGTTGGGATGGAATTTTTGCTTTGATTCCAGATGTACTTAAATATTTGTTTGATAATGATATTAAACATCATAAGAAAATAGCGGCTCTACAAATTCTTGAAGTTTTTGTTAAGACCCCTCAGTTCTTTGGGGATAATTTTAATAGTTCCTATAAGTACAATGTATCAGAAATAAAAAATATTTTTGAAAAATATGTGGAAAGGGAGATTTCATTACTTGTTCAATCCAAACAAATAAATAATAAATATCATTCTGAATTTTGGAATATTTTAAATGTAATAATTAATAGACAAAATAATTCACATATTCCAACTTTTGTTGAGGAGAAAATTGTAAAAGATTGTTTGCAAAATAATATTAATGAATTTCCAACAATGAAGGGAGCATGCAAACAGAATTTCCGGAAACTGTGTAACATATTATCAGTCAATGTTAGTGGATTGGATAAGATTGAAAAATCAATTAATATAACTCAAAATGGTGATTGTTTGGACTCTAGAAGCCTCCTCAAACGAAAGCGCAAAAATACTGTTATAAGCAATAAGAAAAAGAAAATAAAAACCACGAACTTGTAACCTGTATATATTATATAAAATTTGCATTTCATTTAAATTTGTGTATATCTGTAAATATTTTATATCCGTCAAATGAGTAATAATGTAAATTTATTTTTAATGTTGATTTAATATTTTTAATTGTAATTATAAGAATTTGTTTGCATATTAAATGTAATAAACTTTCAATTTTATAATTTTTTTTTTTGTTCCTGTATTTCTTGCTTAACATTTTCAATTTTTCATGAATCATGCATCATTAATGGATAAGTATCTACTCAAGTATGAGACTGAAGAGATAGAGTTCAGTCATGAATACATACATTTCTTTAAATTAGGCATTTTTAAAAATCATTTGCTGACGTTTTGGCTTAGATTGTAAGCCATCATTAGGGCTATCATTTAGGTGAATTGGGAGCTGTTTTCAAAATGGAGAAATAGACTAGTTATGTAGTTAAGCAGATTTTTCCATTATGACGACTGCTCTCCTCTAACGATGATTCACAATGTAATCTGAACACCCGCGAAAGGCTTCTTTTTCTTCAACATTTTAACTGATCCAAAAATATCTCTTCAATCATTGAACTCTACAAACAACAAATTCCTCCAAATATGCTATTATAAGATTTATTTGAAAAAAAAAAAAAAACATTTATTGTAGCAAGTTAAAACCTAATAAACTACTTATTAAGTATGATTTTATATGTTTATTTCTATACTTAGTAAAATATATGTTCTCAAATTAGGTCTGAAGTTGGGGGACATTTTTTTAAACTTAGAATTTTTTTTTTTACAATACTAGTCTTTCAAAGTCATTATTTAAATAATTAACAAATGAAAACAATGTAAATAATTTTATTACTCAATTTATTCTTGTTATTTTTTATTCTCCATGTTATGAATAATTGATGAACTTATTAGGCATTTCACTTGTAAACTTTTTTTTGTTAAGATTGTTCATAGGTTTGATTACATTTTTCTTACCTCCCAAAATTTTTACAGCCATTTCATTTTAAGAAGGATTGTATAGATGTCTATTGTTTTGAGGAAACCCTTTGTATATGTGTATGTATGTATGTATATGCAAACTCTTTACAGAGTTTGCAAAAACTTTACAATCATTAAAACATATTAATTCAGTATTTGTGATTGCTTACTTTAATCATAAGGAAATTGAATAAAGGGGTGGAAGGAGGGAGGGGTTTAGAGGAAGACCATTCATTTGTTATAAATAGTTAAAGTCTTCGTTAATATTGAACCAGTAATAGAAAGCAGTTGTATGCAAATGCAGTTTATTTTTACATTGAATGGGATTACAGATCTTATCTTATGAAGGAGAATTAAGAAATAAATAGGTGGGTGAACAGGTACAGCTCTTCTTAGAAGCATTGTAACTAACTATAATATATTATCATTTCAGAAATGTATTATTGGTGGCAATTTTGATAAGGGGTGGAGAGGGTATTTATAACAAAACAAAATTGAATAATCATTAATCTCATTGTTATGAATATTCTGAATAATTTATATAAACCGCAATGAGTGTAAAATGTAGGTTTGTGATATTTTACAGAAGACATACTGTAAGGGAAATATTAAAAAAATAATAAGGGACAAATGTCCCCTTATGATCCGATTGAACTCCTAGGCACAATAGGATAAACCCAAATGTAGAGTTTTTGACTGTGGAGATTATTAGTAAAGAATTTGTTGAGGTTTGGTCAAGGTTTTCAACCTTGACTGAACCCCAACAAATTATTTTTTAAAAGATAAACCTTTTCTGCCCTTTTTGGTTTTTGAAATAAAATGTTATTTCTTCTTTTTATAAATAAAAAATAATATTAACAGAAACCTAGCTTTACATTTGAATGTAGATGTGTTATGTAATTTATTTACTTACTATACATCGGATTATTCCTAATATAGGTGATCTGATCTACTTTTATCCAATTTGTGACGTCATACGGACGGTTATCTAGTTCTCATATTTTATCTTTAGCGATGCTGTTTATACACACTAAGAAATCGCACACTTAACCACCGTTTTAATAGTAATTAGTAATAGTTTGACAGGTAATACCAAATGTAATTATTATGCAATAAAATACAATTTTATTTAAGCATCGAAGTAAATTTAAATGCCAGGAATCCTAAACATTGTTAATTAAGTAATAATAGGAATTTCATTTAATTATATTTATAGATTCGTATTATTTGAGAAAATACGTATCTGTATAATACTAATCTATACATAAAAATGATATGACAATAATATTAAGATTTCAAATTTTGGTATTTTCCCCTCCCCATCAAAGACTTTAACCGTTATTGAACTTATCCATTGGTTTAAAAAAGAAAAAAAATAATGTGAGTGAGAAAATCAGAATATCTTAGTTAATTTTTACGTTCTGTAAAAAAACGTTCGCAGACCCAGGATTGAGAGAGCCCATCAGATTTTCTCTGCCCACCCGGGGCACTGAAATATTCTTTAATGATGATTTTTCATTTGGGTTTGACGGTAATAATTATATAAGATAGTTATATAATGTTGTACATAGTTATATGAAAGAAATAGAATCTCTATTTCAAATGGCATTTCATATTATTTGAGTATTATTTTGTAGAAATTTTTCCTCCGCTGCCTGAAGATTGTCTAAATGTGCTCTAAAGCACATATACATACATGAACGTTTTTTTGCGGTTTATATATAGTGTATGTGTCTCTAGGGTACAAGTATATGCGCATGAATATATGCTTACCTATGGGCACCAGTTTATCTATACATATATGTGGAACAGAACTCAGTATATGGGCAATCATTTTACATGATCCTTCAGCATCGAAGGCTGAACACTTATTTCCTGTTTTCTCAATACACTGACAACTTAAGGTACAATTAGTTCATCAATAGCTCGAAAATCTTCATCAATGGTTATAGAGCCGATAAAAAAAAAAGAATGTATTTAAATTTAAAGTCAAATTTGTTAATATAATTAAACTTTGAATTATATTTATATTAATACTTTTTATGTTAAATAATAACAGTTAAAGTATTATTGAAAAATATATGTATAAATTTTAAAAATATGTCTACCTAATATGACCAGTGAAAGAATAATTTATTTTTCTTTGAAATTTATTGATTTCAAAACTATTTAAAGCATTAGTTGGTGGGCATATCAGTTCAAATTTTGCATTTGAATCAGGCGGCGTAGTTTACCAACTTGACAAGCAGATGTAAACAAAAATGGCAATCTGACGATCAGCTGTGTTTATAGATGGAGTACAGTGGTAGAAGACGCCGATTTGGATCTGCTGCCATATTAATTATTTAATTTATTTGATTAAACTTCTGTATAAGAGCTTTAAATTCATATCCTAATTGGATTGGATCTGTAAAACCAAATTTAATTAAATTTAGAAGCGTAAGTTGGTTATTAAATGTTGAAAATGGGTTTCTTTTTTTTATGCCGTATCTATTGATTTTCAACTGACTTTCTGCTAGGCCTCGTCTGAAGCAGTATTTTCTTACTGGAATAAAACGCTATCAAAATGAGCAAAACATCGGGAAAGGAACATATCGTGAAGGATTCCCTTTTTAATTTTTTAATGCAGAATATTCCTAGTGCTGAATTAAGGTCTGTACTTTAGTTGTTCGTTTGATGCTTTAGCAGAATTTGAATTCGCTTATTTTTCGTAATTCTTTTGACTTTCTTTTATTTTTCTTCTTTGTGACCTTACTTTTACAGCGCTATCGATGAAATAATTCTCTCCTATGTAGTAAGTGTATTGGAAGAATTGGGAGAAACAGGAGGAAGTGTTGAATCTGCTTTTGATGCTGAAGCATTTTGTGAGATGATGGCTGCTTATGTACCAGAGTTCAGCACTATCAGCTTGCCAAAAGTTTGTCAATGGATGTTTGAACTTGAAGCTACCTTGCGGAATTCAAATATTAATAGTTAGTATATTTCAATAACTTTTTAAATTTTAGATGACACTGTTAAGTTCTTCAGTTTGTTGTTGTTAAAGAGTTCTTATTAATTTTTTTAAACAATTTAATCTTTTGTCTAATTAGAGATTCTTGTTCTTATATTGAAAAAAATTGGAATCATTCTATTTAATGGTCATTGGTACTTATTCAAATAATTTGTTATAGGAATTTTTTTTTTTTTTATATATGTGAGCATGCATTTGACCAATAATTGGTTGAGAAACTGCAATACTGAAACCATTTTAGTGATTTTCAATATATAATTTGGTCTTCTTTTCTTTTATGCTTTCTGCATCTCCCTTGATCTCTCCCTCCAGTCCAAAAAAAATCTAGTTATGTAGAATAACATAGACTACATAGAGACTACTAAGTCAGAGGCCCCATTTAAATGGGATTCTTAAGTCAAGTTAGCTTCTCAGTCTAGTTCTACTCTCATTTTCCGCATTCTCTGTGACCGGTTTTCCCATTTTTCCCCCCTCTTTATATAAAGAAGGTGGCCTGGATAACCCAAGATGATAGTGAAACAAACTTCTAAAAACTCAAATAAATATATTTTCACTCTAGGGCGTACATTTAAAGGCCCTTTCTCTTGATATCTCCTCTTATTTCATAACATATGAGTTAGTAGTGTGGATTATTTTTTCTTCTCTCTAATTAAAGCATCTGTTATTACTTGCATTATCTGGCATGAATATGAGTAGGAGTGGTTTTAAGTTTCTAATCTTATCAAAAATTTTCCAAAACCTTTTGACTTGAAACATTTAATTTTGCTTTGTCATTTTTATTTGGCCTAAAAAATATATAGCATAATTATCTATTTATTATGAATTAAATTAATTTGAATATTTATATATCATTGATTAAAATGCAATAACTACTTTTAATGCTAACTGGCCCTAGAAAATCTCTTTAAGGGACCACTTTGGAGAAGTTAACATCTCATACATTTTAGGTATATATATATATATGATTATAACCTATATAATCCTATATAAATCCATATGTAGGATTAATATATATATATATTTATATGATTAATCCTAAAGTAAAATTTGGAAAAATTTGTCATACAGGAGCTGGTTAAACTAAACAGATTTCTCATATTACATTAAATTAGGACATAAATAAAGAATAAAAATGAACAATTTGATCTTACGAGTTGGGAAGAAGTAAACTTGCTATGACTAACTGGACTGTCCAAAAAGAGAGGGAAAGTGCTCAGTCTTTGTGTTTTTTATATGAAAGTTATAAAACACAGTTAAAGAAAACGTTTCATACAACACTTGATGAAATTATTTAAAATAGTAAAGACTTTTCAATTTGCTTCCTTTAAAACTTCCCCCGTTTGTCTTTATTCTCTTATTGCCAATTTAGTCATTGATTTCCATACAAATGCTCAAATAATGAATTTGTTTTCTTTCGCTTAAATAGAGGGGCTTACCTAACCTATATAATTATTCTTTAATATCTTCCTTGACCAATTGAGAAAAAAAAATGTCAAAGAACAACATTTCTAAACAATTAATTACATTTGGCACAATTCAGATCTCTAATAAGATTATTTAAAATTTGTCTTACAAGTCTAAGTCCCTTCCTATTTGGCTTTCACCATTAATAAATCCATTTTAACAATTTGCAGAGAAAATCTTAAATACTGAATTTAGTTATTTAAAAAAAAATTGATGCTGGAGAGTGGACCGAAAATTATATATTTGCTTGGAACTATCACACACACATACACGTATTTCAAATTTTTTTTTTTTTAGGAATATTTAAAATTTCGGGATGAGCCTCAGACTGATACCTGTGCTATATATAGTCTTTTTTAGGCGTATTAGTGTTTTTCCAGCTCTCCAGATTTTTTTTGCAGCAGTACCTCTGGAATTTCCAATGTTCCAATGGTAAGAGTTTTTTTTTTTTTTTTTTTTTTTTTTTTTTTTTTTTTTTTTTTTTTTT
>KZ806995.1:391924-415589 GCA_000696205.2 Oncopeltus fasciatus
ATATACAGAAAATGAAACACTCGCGGCTGCAATATATATATATATTTATATAGTAAATAAGAACAGGTGGGATAAAGAGTGTAGTGAATAAAATTACAAAGAGTAAAATTTTCAGGGAGATTTCTTGCCCTTTGTCAATTAGGAGTGAAGAGAGTCTCTTCCCACCAGAATGGTGAAGGTCTATGGTCCTGAGGTGTAGTCCGAAACATGAGAAGAGCACACCTCCAACCAACCATTCTCGACCACACCTGACAATACCAACCTTTTGACTATCTTTGCCATCGCTCTGTGGATATACAGATGTCACAGTTTCAAATCCCATGTCTGAGTAAATTGCTTCATGTTATAATTCGTGATGTTCATATCATTATCATCACACCAAAATGTTAGTTGTATTCCGAGTTGGGCCAATATTCTTCACAAGTACTTTATTCAGTGTCAAATAGCTCATTTGCCAGATATCAAGGTACTTTGAAAAATAATCGGCCAACACAAAGTACAATGAACCCTTTGTCTTAAAATAATCTGCTGCAAGGATTTACCATGGCCCCTTGGGAATTTCTGATGGAATAAGTGGTTCTAGTGCTTGTCGCTGAAGTTTCACACAATCTGACAGGCATGCACTTTTTCCCTGATCTGATAGGTTATACCCTGAGACCTTGGCAAGTTTCTGACATCTTCTCTCTCCAGGATGGCCTTAATGAATATTCTCTTATTATTTCTGCTCGACCAGTTCATAGTTCAACCAGAACTATAATTCAACATCTGATTAGCTATTTATTATCCTTTATGTACAGGTCCTCACAAAATTTCTTGTAAGAGCCTAGATCTGGATCAATTACCCTATTCCATCTACTTCTTAACCAGAAGTAATTTGATTATGGGCCTGTCTCCTTCTTGTGCTTCAACTAGTTTCTTGACAAGAAAATCCTTCACTATGGGTTTGTAGACTTCCTGAAACAGGTTTCCAGCTGAAGCTCTTTATTTTCAGAAGTGACAATGAGCTGGCAAAAGATTATCCCGCTACAAATTCCATTGAAACGAGAATCAAGTTCTGCTGTTGCACCACTGTTGTAACCCAGGTCTCAAATCCTCTAAAGGCTTTTACTAGAAATTGTGAGCTGAGGATTGGGATCCATGAGTATTATAAATGAATCGTCTTGATTTGTTCTCCTGCCCAAGCAATTTCAAGCCCCTCACATTCTATATTGAAGTATCTTTTCTTTGTTTCTGTGAGACTCCAAGACTACTAATTAATCAGCTTCCAAATCCTTTTGCCTCTTCCTGTTTTAATACAGCTCCTATTCCCATTAAAGTCGTATCCACTGCAATTTTTTTTTAAATCATAAAATCCTAACACTGGAACTGTACTCAACATTAACTTAATGAGCACTCAAGCTCTTTATCCCAGTCATGTGCTTGCTCTTTCTTCAAGAATTCCCTTAAAGGCTCTATTACTTCAGAAAGACTGGGTAAGAATTTGGCATACCCATTAATCGCCTCACCTCACTCATGTTCCTTGGCAACAACATTTCTGTAATTGCGGTAACCTTCCTAGCGTCCAGAGAGATTCCATTTTTATAAATTTTATGTCTAAAAATTAAAATTAGACATGAAAAAAAAAACACTACCAAGTGATGACTGGAGTATGACTGAAGGATATGATATTTATCTGTAATAAATATCTTAGCTTAAAAAGAAGCGCTTAATGTAAACTTAAAAATAATCATGATTAATTCATAAAAAAATTTTATAAGTGAAGTTTGAAAAATGATAAAAACTATGATAGAGAGAATTCAAAATTTTTCCATGAATTTGAAGTTTCCTGTAATATAACATGAAAATCTTAGGAGCTGTTTAAATTATTTAATGAGTTACTAAGAAAATGTAATTTTGAAAATTTTTATGCTCCAGGACCTACTTATTTTGAGTATACTACTTCCTTTTATTGCTAACTTAGTTCTAAAATGCTCAGTGAATGAAATAATCTGATATATTTGTTTAAAATTAATTTTTGTTAAAGGATGCTGTTGACTATGAGCCTGGAGTTTCAATCCTCCAAGAAATGTTTCCTGCCCTATGTGAGATTGAAATCCGCCATTGTTTGACCATTGCTGGTGGAGATGTAACCACTGCTATACCACTCATTCTGCATCGCCAGGAAACTGGGCAAACTTTAAACCATTCTACTATTTTACAGGTCAGTATTATTTTAATAATCTTTTTAGTACTTTTTAATGTATATTAATAAATTTTATTTTACATAGTTAATGTTATTCAATCAAAATGTGGTACTAAGTCCATATTTTTCTATGTTTAATGTCTAATAAAAAAAACATTTTTTATTCTACATATTGTATCTCTGTTTATTTGTTTATTGTAAAAAGAACCCACCAACATGTTTGAGCCAAGTTATAAGTGGAGATAATATAACAAATATTATTTAACTAAAATGAAAAAGGAAAAAAAAGCTCTAGCTTTAAAAATTAAAGAAAATTATTAATTCGAATTGTACAGGGAGTAAGAAAAAACTACCTCAGCCAGGAATCAAACCAGGGTCCCCTATTTTCCTGGCAGGTGCGCTACCATTACACCACCGAAAGAGATAAGAATAATTTCTAGTTCCCCACACTTCACTTTACTAAGTCTGACCACCAAGTATGATGAATATATTGTCTTCTACTCAGAAGTGCCCTTTGGTTACTCCCTACAGACTCCTTCAACAGACTTTCATTCCCCAGAACTCTATCCCAAGACATTTCTGCTCTAGACCCAATTGGCTGGATCTCTGCCAATGAGCCCTCCCTTATTTTGTTAAGCCTTGAACTGGACGTATGAATTGCATTTCTCTAGACCAACGTTTAAGCCAGTGCTTGCCACAGCATCCTTCATATAGAGAGTTCTAGTAAGGTCTTTTGCACCCACTCTCAGCTTGCCTCCAATGAGCCTGTGTTCCCAAGCTCCATTTCTTTTAGTAGATCACAAAACCAAATTGTTTTAGTCACTGCTCATGCACTCATTCATAATTGGTGTTAAATCCTTTCTAGAAGAGTTTCTTTAGACTTCGGGAGCTATTACACCCTTGTGACCTCCACCTTTAACTCTGAACTTGGTGGAAATTATGGGTTCCATGAAGCTGACTTAAATTTAGAGTCTGCTCCCTTGCCAACCTCCTTTGGACAATCTGTCTCCGTTGATATCTTCTTCATCATTTATCTATATCTCCACCTCATCTCAGGCACACTTACCAAGACATATTTGCCAGGCTTTTTCCTCCTATCAATAGATCTTGGACACATCTCTCAAATACTGACAATGAGGTGTTCTTTATGTCCTCTCTTAAGATTAGAGGCCACCATTTCTCTCTCTCTCTCTCTCTCTCTCTCTCTCTGTCTCTCTCTCTCTCTCTCTCTCTCTCTCTCTCTCTCTCTCTCTCNTATATTGAAAGTGATAAAAACTAAATATGTATAAATTTAAAATAAAATATTTTACAGTAATAGCCTCAGTATTTAATAGTCATACCTTATATATATACATACATACATACATACATACATACATACACACACACACATATATATGTATATATTTGTGTGTTTGTGTGTATAGATAAATATATACAGAAAATGAGACACTCGCATCTGCGATATATATAGTATATAAAAACAGGACGGAGAGAGAGTGTAGTGAACACACAAAAAGAAAAATTACAATGAGTAAAATTTTTGGGGAGGCTTCTCGCTCTTTGTGAAGTCTTGTGATAGGAGT
This sequence comes from Oncopeltus fasciatus, assembly GCA_000696205.2. Taxonomy (NCBI): domain Eukaryota; kingdom Metazoa; phylum Arthropoda; class Insecta; order Hemiptera; family Lygaeidae; genus Oncopeltus; species Oncopeltus fasciatus. Next base: position 395,693 of record KZ806995.1, read on the forward strand.
CTCTTTACTCCTCACTGATGAAGGGCCAGAAGCCTCCCTAAAAATATTACTCATTGCATTTTTTTTTTCTTTCTGACCTTTCAAAATCTTCATAGTATGTCTCCACTCAATAAGGAGATAAAAACAAAAAATAAAATATATAAAACCATCCTTTGAAATAGAACAAAATTACTTTTTCTCTCCAACTCCTATATTAAATAGAGTCATACAACAATTAATTGGTCTTATATATACAAGAATTATTATTTATTCTTTATGAACCCTTATGAGTTTATACTTACTTTTTAGAGATGATATAATTATATTGATTTAATTTTTAGCATGGAGCCCAACACAAGTCTGCTGCTGATGACAAAGAGATTAAGTCTCGCATTATTGCCAGATATAGTTTTGTTGACAAGGATGATGATGTCAGGGAACATAGACCTGTTGCTCCAAAAACTGTAAGCAGCTAAAATACTATTTTTATATTTATTTTTCTTGTATACTTCTTTAGTTACACATATTAATCAATAATATTTTCTGGTGTAATTGTAAAAATTATAAAAAGTTATGCTTTAGACATAATTGCATTATTTATAAAACAATAATTTATAAACAAGTGTAAAAGTCTAGCTTTGTAATTGCATTGATTATAGTTCCTGAGTACTCAAGACAAAAGGAGTCCTTACAAATGTTTTTTTTCTAGATAGCAAAAGGATTTATTTGCTATGTTCATATATTTAGCAAACTGGGTTGAGTGATATGGAAGGTGAACTATTGAACGTACCCATATTGTGGCCCGTGGAAAGAGAGAGATGCGTACAGATAAGGGCAGCAAATATAATGTTGAATAGACTTGAGAGTGAAGATAAGTTCACTCTGGATCTTCTTAATTCTAGTGGCCCCTGGCTGGCATGTTGCTTGGAATCATTTATTTGTTAGAACTCAAAAGAGATGAATACATTTCTATTAGATTTTCTTCAATTCTGTTAATGTCCTGTGACACAAGGTTTCCAGATCACTGACTCATAGAGTCTATAACCTATTGTTGTAGAGGATAATAATTTACATCTCACCTTACAATTTTTTTTTTTGGTGCAAAATCTCATACTTCCTCTTAATTGTCTGATATAAGTGTTGACTTATGCTTATGAAAGAAAGCTTCTTTCAAAGACTGATTTTAACAGAAGCTAAACCCCTTTTCCTGAAAACAGCACATTTTTTAATCTCAGTATAAATTGTGATTTTTCATATATCATCATAAATTTTTAAGCAGTAAAAATCAAACTATAAATAAATAATTAAGTATAATTTATTTTTAGTGACAAAATTGATTTCTACTTCATTGTAAAATCTAAAGAAATGAAAATATTTTCAATAAAACTCAATGTTATTTTTAAGTTTTCTTTGACCATGTTCTTCTTGAACTTCAATTACTTACCATTTCCAAATACAAATTTAGAGAATTTCTTTAAAAAAATTAAGAAACTTAATTCTTGATATTCTTTCCAGGAACCCAAAAAATTGGTTCGCTATCGGGACAACAAGATTGTCAGCATGAAGGGTGAACGATTTACTGAAATAAAGAAGGATGATGAGGAAGAATCAAGGAAGCCAGCTGGTATGTGGAACAAGTCACCACGGTTTCACTGATTATGGCCGTGCCTGGTCATGAGTTTGGTGAGCTCCTGACATCCAGCCAAATAGCAGTTTTTTCAGTCTGTTCAAATAGGCAGTTCAAGTCCTATCTCATTAAGGTCATGACACAGCGAGATTCTAGGTTTTATATTCTTTTTATGAATTGATGTTTTAGGGAAACTTAATTTTTCCTCGTTGATTTCTAAGACTGTTATCCTTGACTGAATTTTAGTGTATTTACCCTGGTTTCTCGAAGTGTGTGATCCTATTCTTCATACAATGGAATGAAGAAGTGTTTTTTAATAATTATTTGCAAGTTATCCTTTTTAAGGATACTTAGTTTTGATCTGATAGTCTACATTTACTGTTAGTTATTTTTTAATTGAATTTTTTTTACATTAATTTAAAAAAAAATACTATTTATTAANNAATTTATATTTTATGTTTTTGAACCAATGTTAAATGTGTTTTTGAAGAGCATTTCAAAATTTCCTTTTTAATTTCTTTAACTAGACACAGTGGAAATTAAACTAGTGCTAATTTTTAATTTTCTATGTTTTAGAAGCTTCAGATAGAGAATGCATTGTAATGCGACTAAGAGTTTTCAACAGACTTTGCTTTTTCAGTTTTTGGTAAAATATTTTGATTGGAAAGTTTAAATCAGATTTTTGGAGCTCCTCTTAAATGAAAAAAAAAAATTGTTTTTTTGACTTGTTCTAACCTTTACCTGTAAAATTTTTATAAAAATTTATGAATAACTTATACATTAAGTATTATTTATAAAGTATAAATGAGCTATTGATTTTTTACAAACATCTTATTCTTTCACTAATTTCTCAAAAATTCACAGGCAGCCCTATTCATTTCTGTCCAAAATAGTAAAAAACCCATCTACCTCCTAAAATTAAAGCCACCTCCCCCACTGTTGTTAATGTATTTTAGCAGATTACTCTTATCGTTCTCAAAGATTATGAAACATAAATATGAAATTTGCCAGTATCTAAGCTGTAAACTTTTATGAGTGAGCATGAAAAAGAGAGTCATACCAATTATTAATCTTATGTGGTTTGAAGTAAATTTTATCTTAATATTGTCTCACAAAAAGTCAATGATTGCACTTAACAAAATTCTAATTTATTTTTATTTTAAAGCAATGGTAGAATTTGTATACTTCATTCTATTATTTTGAAACATGATAAATTAAATGATTTCTTACTTATGTTTTTGTCTTTTTTTAATTTAATTTAAATTGTATAATGTGGTTCTTTATTTTTTTTTCTTTTTATGTGCCTAGAATATTCCCATCACTTATTTATTTCTTAACATTTCAATCTCTTATTTTTTATTTATTTTTTTTATTTTATGAATAAACATTATTGGGAAATGAGTAATCCTGTTGTAACAGAATTTTTAATAAAGAGACAGATTGACTTTAATTAATTATCCTTGATATTAATATGTTTAAGATTATATTCTTAAAATTTCAGTCATTTTCTCTAGTTATCTTCAGATCTCTAAGTTTTACTTTCAAATCACAATTATCATCAGGATTATCTGTATGGTGCTTTTGTGCGAAATGATCATGATTATTTTTTTCTTGGTACTTTTATCTTAAGACTTTTAATGTATGAGAGAAAAATGTATTTTTTTTAATGAAAAAATAAATGAAAATTAGAAAATGAAAGAAGGATTGCAATTTTTGATCATATGAAGCCACTTTTTTTTTTAACCCTCTTTTTGGTGCTTTAAAAAAAAAAAAAAGTGTATTCCATAGAAGTTTTATAAATTAAATATTTATGGCCAGTAGTTATTTAGCACAAATTATTTATGTGTAAATCTATTTTTCCTGTTAAATTATGGTGTTCGGCTGAAAGGGCTGGCAGCCTCATGTTTTAGTAAGAATTAGTAAAATTTGTTCTATCTCTTTTTTTTTTTTATGATTATTATTTCCAAAAATTTGATTGGTCTTATTGTTTTGTTACCAATATTAGTAAGAATATTATTCTTATATTAGTTAGAAGGATAAATAAATTATTTCTTCTATTCAAGTTAGGTTCGAACCCATAATAGAACTGCTAAAGAGAATTTAGTGATGTTACACTCAATTAATTGGATCACTCACTGGAGATGTATTAAATTTTGGCAGAATCATGTAATTTTAAGTAGATAAAACTTTTAAAATGCAAGGCATGATAAAATATCAGTATTAAAAAAATTAATAATTGAATATTTTTGGAGTATAAACAGCATTAAAAAAGAATAATTTATTTTAATATACAAATCTAAGTTGTTTTATTATATTTAGACATTGGCTTCTCAAAATGACAGTTTTTGTTTGTTTACAATAACAATAGATGTGTTTTACATTTCATAATTAATTTTTAGGACTTGAATATGCACTTTAACTGCTCAATGTATGGCTTAGCCCACCAAAATATATAATTGGGATATAAACCTGAGCTATTCATTAATTAAACTAAACTCCCAATTTTCAGTGTTAGAATAGTATTATTCAGCATGCATGTTTAATGTTGAAAGTTGTCTTAAAAATCATATGGCGTTTAATAATTTGTCTCTGTAGTATTAATTAATATTAAATGTTCTTGTACACCTGTTTTCTCAAATGTTTAAAATTTGTTTTTTTAGCTGAATTATTCATTGGTCAAAGAGTCCTTTGATGAAATGCATCTTTATGGTTGTCTTATTAATATTTTAAATTTCTTTGTGATTATTGTAGTGTTATGTGGAATTAATGTCCAAGTATGACTATTAACCATGAAAATATAAGTGCTAGCTGTCAGTATTAAATAAGGGAAATAACATTTATTAGTAGTTCCAAGTCCTCTTAGAAATCATTATATGCACTCTTTAAAGAAACAGAGTTATATAGAGTTTTAATATGTTAAATTTTGTAGGAATATGATATTGCATACTTTAAAATATTTAAATAGGGCAGAAATATGTATTTATTCATGTATATATGTTTGTAATTTATAAGATTATTTATCTTGAATAGTAATTCATTTTAATTTTTCTTTTATAATAAGAATAGTTTTGTATATTTATATTTATTATGTGGGAACAAAGTTCTGTTTATCTTTGCTTTTTAATATTGTATTGTTTTATATTTCTGTACATAAGATCTTTACAATACATGGAGATTTTGAATTATGTGATCTCATTAAGTGTTTAATAAATTATTTCCATAAAATAGTAGTGAATTAATTTATGTAAACCTACTCACGCTTCATGTGAAGTTTTCCTTAAGTTTACTTTAAGTCCCAAGAAAAAACAATGCTTGTAGTTGTCAACATCCTAGCCAATTTTTACTAGTTCCCAATAATATGCTTAAGTGCTATGAGGCTTGTTTAATATTTATTAGCGAATTCTGAAGTAATTTATAGTTTGTTATCATGAAAGATTTTATTTATTTATTTTGTACAATATTACCTTCTTCTTAGACATAAAAATGATAGGCACTCATATTTTTATGTTTGTTTGTATGTATCTCAATGATTTATGGGCCACAGTGTATGTGTTTTCAGTTTTTCTTTAAGAAATTCGGCATACAGCTTTTGAATTTCCTCTTAAAGTCTTAAGTTCATTACGGAAAAAAAATCAGATTAATAGAACACTAAAGTGTATAAAAATTTTTTATTATTAAGTGGGTGAAATATTTAGTTTAGAGTAATAAAAATAAACACAGATTAGTCTATTGATTATGAAAAAAAAAAAAAGTTTTACTGGAAAATTAAACAACTATCCCATACCATAAATAGTAAATTTTACAATTTGTAAGCTGAAATAATTTATTTCTTTTGATGATATTCTGTACAAAGAAAAGCTGAGTTTGTCATTGAGGGAAATTGAATGAATAGGAGTGGGGATTACCTGTGTGTCAAGTGTGATTACGAAAATATTTTTCTATTTGGCTGGCGTAATATTTAGTTTAAAGTTAATTAAACTTTATTGTCGTAATATTTAGATTTGTTAATGATAAAAGAAACATTTTACCAGTTGAGAACAGTGAAATTAAAAATCAGAAGTGGTGGTTGTTCTACTCTGTAAATTTTAATTTTAAAGTTTATTAGCCAATATTATTCATTTTCTTAATAAATTTTGCATGTCACTTTACAAAAATAATATCTTTTCACTGCAACAGACATAATATTTAATCTAACACAAAGAAACATACAGATTTGTTAAATGATAAAATATATAGTCTATTAGTGTCTCTACATTAATGCACTGTGTAGTTTATCATTAAACTAATATATACTGTTTCTATGATTTTGAAATTGATGAATATATGTATATCCTCTGATTATGTATCATGGAATCTGAAATACATTTATTAATAAACTTCTAAATTTAAGCAACTTCTGCATAGTGGATTTTTTTTTAAATTGCTAAAACACTTAATTCACAGGCTGATAGTTGCTTAAAATTGAAATTTAATTCTTATTTGATATTACTGACATTCTCTCTCGAAGATTAACCTAAAGGTTAGGAAAAATAAAAAGTGACGCAAAACACTTATTCTCATCTTCACTTCCACTTTAGTTGTGTGATTGCTATTGTCCTTAGATATTGCCGAGTAATTCTTGCTGGGTTTTGGAAGAATAAACAGAAAAGATAGAAGAAAATGTATTTCTCATGACATTGTATTTCTACAGCCCTGAAGATGGCTTACAATGTAAGCCGAAACGTTGGCAGATAATCCTTCATTAAAAAAATACATTTTTTTATTTGTGTTTTTTGGATCTACCTCGACCAAACCCCAACTAAAATCATCTTAAAAGATAGAAGAGTTTTCCAATGTAACTGGTCAGTTATATTGGATGTTTTATTACTAGTGAGTTAATATATTAAATAGTATCCATCCTTTCAAATAGGTTTCCATAATTGCTGACAGAAGTATTTACTTTATGATAAAATTATCTTACTATATGGTATTAATTAAATCAAATTCTATTTCTCTGTATATTCATACAATGAATTGGAATTTTAGTTCTCTATGTGCCCTCTGCTCAGGCAACGTTAGTTCTACCCATCCAGCCAAATTTCCATTTTGTTAATTAAATAATAAATAATGATTTAAAAATTTACTATTTTTTAATAAATTTTATAATGCTTTTCAATAACTTATTTTTCCCAAAAACAATGTACACATTTTCATGTCTCATCACCTGTTCCCAAATAACAAAAGCTACTTTACAGAAAAAATCAGTTAGCTGAAAAAAAAGATAGAAACTCTATTCATACATTATGGGTGAATTAAAATTGCAAAAAGAGGAAGCCCCCTAACCTCTTGTATATAAGTTAAAGTATGCATTTGGTATGAGAGTATATGTGTGTATCCATATATGTTATTAACTCCTCCATTACTTCAATCAAAGAAGCTAATGAGCTTATTGAATTTCAAGATCTATGCTGGAGATGTTGCCATACATGCCTGGTGGTCCCCGGTCATGACACTGTCATTCATTCTGCAGAAAGTCATACTCCAAACTGTAACTTCTCTTTTCCTTCTGGTGATGCATAAGATCACCTGGTTTAAACTTGATAAAAGAGGTGAGATCATTTAGATAGTGGTTTAAATATTTACCTCATTCTATTATTTTTTACTTTTACTGTAATTAACATATTTTACTATATTTAATTTAATATTATTTGAATATTTTTTCAACCTGATTTCTTGTGAGTTCAGCTCTTTTCTTTTATTAATCTAGGAAAAAATATTCATTAGGAGCATCATGGTGACTAGCTATTTGTATATGTGCAAAGAATCAGCATTTAAAATGAGTTTATTGGTGATTCCGCTAGAGCGCACAGCATTTTACTTCAATAATCCACTTCAAACACAGTAATGTATGTCATTTTAAAATACTTGCTACCAACTCCAAGGTGAACAGATGTGTTTGATTGCCCCCTCAAACAATCTTTTGAATAAATGACCCTTCTTCTAACTCAATCCAGTTTGCCTAACATTCCACAACTTTTTCATTTATTTTGCATTTTCAGTAAAAGTCCCTACAACTATATTTAATATTTCTTTCTTAAATAATCTACAGTTTTTTGTTTTTTTTCATAAAATTATATTTTTAATAAGATTTCCTTTTCCTTTCATTTATACAGCCTCAAACCAGTACACGAAATGCCTGTGGTAGGCGAGCAAGAACAGGTGTTGGTACTGGTCCCAGTCTCATAGGTGTTCGGAAACAACCTTTGACAAATATCCACTAATGGTCCAGTTCATGCATCCACCATATTGTCTGACTGTAAGTGAAGTGGGGTTGTCCTTGTTTGACGGGCTAATATTGTAGTTCGGGCTGAACCGTACATAAATTAGCCCTAACCCAAATTCGTACAAATGACAGCTTTGTTAGTCTGTAACTTAGTTTGGAAGACCTAAAAAAGGTTTAGCTTTGAAAATGATTTCTCTCTAAGCTGTCTGTGACTCTCATCTAAATGGAACAAGACCTACAAATATACTGTTTTGTGTACAGGGGAGAGGTACATTATCTAGAAGGAGGGATGGTGTCCGAGATATATTCCTTCATTTGGAATTGTATTTTGTTTTATAAATTGAAAATTTAATTCCTGCTAATTGGGCTACTTTAAATATTTCTTGGATTCTTCAATGTCTAATGTATCACAAGAGACAGAATGATATTGGAAAAATTGGATGAAGTCGAAGCTACTATAGAGCATGCAGAGGAATGGAACATTCCAGGGATTAAGCCAAGTAGCCAATTTCTAAAATCATCTAGCTTATGGTGAAATCAAGAAATTTCTTTGTCACTATCACTGTTGAGAAAAGAGTATCAATGGGAAAGGCATATTTGAAAGAATAAACGAACAAGACAGACAAGAATTATTATCCATTTTTATTTTTATTATTGTGAATATTTTTGACAAAAAAATAGTACATATAAACATATGTGTTCACACATTCAACATGAATAATTTACTTCACTAATTACAATACAGGAAAATGTAATAATTAAGAAAATTTGTGAATATGTTGATCAGAGTGATAACACCTAAATTAAACATATTTGAAATTAATTATGATGCAAAATAAATGACCTGTTTTTGTGTATTTATACATGTGATTAATAGAGCCTGAAGTAATTGATATAAATTAGATTAACTAATGTTAAACAGATGACAGAATCACAGAAGAATATGCTTAGGGCACTTTTAGGTGTATCTTCTTCCTAATGGCTTTCTGTAGTTTTATATTTTCTGTATAATAAAAACAGGATGTTTCCATTTGTTTTACAATTACTAAAGAGTTTACTTGTTTTCGAATAAGTAACCTTTTTAAAGTGTACCTTTGTAAAGTCAAAAGCTTAACTTGCCTCGACTAGGACAGGCTCATCGGTTACGACGCAGCGCTCAAAAGAATATAAGATTTGGAACATGGAATATCAAAACGTTGACGGGAAAAGAAGTGGAATTGGTGGAGAAGATGATGTCCTACAAGATAGATCTACTGGGCATTAGTGAAGTAAAGAAAAAAGGCCACGGAGAAGTTTGTTTGATAAACAACATGACCTCATCTATTCTGGAGTTCCTGCAGGATTGAGGGCAAAGGAAGGTATTGGAATGATTATGAGGGACAGTCTCTTTGCCAAGTCAGAAAAATTGGGAATCAGTATCTCCTAGAATAATTACAGCAAATCTGGAATTATCTATAGGAAGAGTGACTATTATTCAGGTATATGCCCCCACCGAAGATGCTAGTGCCATGGATAAAGAACAGTTTTACTCCGAGCTAGAAAGAGAAGTCGTAAAAGGCTAGGATAATAACAGAGAAATAATTTTTATGGGTGACTAGGACTGGAAATGACTATGGCAGAGCACACAGAGTTATGGGAAGGCATGGAGGTGAACGAACTAAAAATGGTAATGGTCAAAGACTGATTAATTTATTCTAAGATGATTTTAGTTGGGGTTCGGNGGAAATGTGAACTTAGGGACAGGACGTCCTCTCTCATCTTCATGATAGCCCTGAAGATGGCTTACAATGTAAGCCGAAACGTTGGCAGATAATCCTTTATTTAAAAAATACATTTTTTAAATTTGTGTTTTTTTGGATCTACCTCGACCGAACCCCAACTAAAATCATCTTAGAATAATATCTACAGTCAACAAACTCTCCTTTTGAACTGATTAATTTATGTATTAACTACGATCTGCTCATTGGGAACTCATTCTTTCCACACAAAAAGATACATAAAATAACTTTTTCCGTTGAAGAAAGGAATGTAAATAGCGTAATCGACTACTACATCTACAGTCGACGGATTAGAAGATTATTTACAGATATCAAAGTGATAAGGGGTGCAGAAATTGGCTCAGGCCACCTCCTGTTAGTTGGGGATACTCAAATTCTCCCACTTCCAGAAAAGAGCATCCAAAGAGCTACCAGAAAATAGATATCAATAAGCTTAAGGAACCTGAAAAAAGAATGGAATACTCAAACCTATTAGATTCTAAACTTTAGGACACCATTATGGATGGAAGTGTAAATCAAATATGGTCAGGAATAAAGAAAGCCATACTGGAGGCCGCTACTTCTACTTGCGGGATTGCTTATGTTTCTCCTACATGTAAAAGATCCAAGTGGTGGAATGACGAGAAAAGGCATAAGTGGTGAGAAAGAAAGCATCACGGAAAGAATACACTAGAAACAAGACTCCGGCCAAGTGGGAACTGTATGTTCGAAGGAGAAATGAATCCAAGCTTTTAATAAAGACGGCAAAAAGAAAGAGCTGGGAGGAATTTGGTCAAAGCTTAGAGAGCAATTATCACGAAAATATCAATGTTTTTTTGGAAAAAGATCAAGGCAATAAAAGGAAAGAAGAGCAAACCAATAAGAAATATAAAAGACGAGAGAGATTGATTACCGGGGACAAAGGTATTTTGGAAAGATGGAGGCGCCACTACAAAGAGGTGTTTTCTGGAGATTCTAGAATACCTATATAGGGTATACAGAGAGAATATGACGAGGTGACATAGGAAGACGACGTGGAAGCAGCTGTAGAGAGATTAAGACTTGGAAAAGCACTAGGAAGAGACCGCATCGCCCTAGAATTCATCAAATTCAAAGGGGCAAAACTGCTGAAAGCATTGCAGTATCTTTTTCAGAAGTTAATAACTGAAAAAAACGATCCCTAAGGAATAGAAATAAAACTTAATTGTCCCAATTCAAATGAAGGGCAATGCTAGCGAATGCGATAACTACAGACCTATATGTCTATCCCAGGTTGTGTACAAGCTCTATACTTCCATATTAGAAAAGAAGCTGAGAGAACTAGTGCTGCTTTCACGCCTCAACGCCAGATCCAGGACCATATCTTCTCTCTCAGAACAATAATAGATTAGTCATGGGAACGGGGAAAGAGTATTTTCTTGGTATTTATAGACCTAAAAGCTGCTTTTGATTCGGTCCCTAGACAAGAACTGTGGAATGCTCTTTCAGAGAACAATATCCCGCAAGGATTGATAAAAGCTAACAAGACCTATGACATGATCCCAAAGGCATAGCAAGAATTAATGGAAAAGAGTCGGATACGTTTGCAATTGTGAAGGGTGTAAAGCAGGGAGACAGTTTGAGTCCACTCCTATTCATTTTATACATGAATGAAATTTTAAAGATGTGCAAACGTAGAACAGCCTGTACAACCATTGGAAATTAGAACATGAGGGCTTTCCTTGCCCAAGTAATGTTATTCTCGGATGACATTGTCCTTATAGCTGAAACTAACAAGGGCCTACATCAAGCTGTAATTGAATGGAAAGCCGAGCTAGAAAGGAAAGGAATGACTATTAATGCTAGAAAAAGTAAAATAATGCATATGGGCCGAGAACGGGAATACGTTGAGGTGCGCTGCAAAGGTGAAAAATGGAAATGGTGGAGGACTACATTTTCCTCGGAACAGTGATAAGCAGGAATGGAAAGGTAGACCAGGCGATATCCAATAGGATAAAGAAGGCAAACTCAATTTACTACCACCTCTGCAACACAGTTATAGGGAAAAGGGAGGTGGAGAAAAATGTAAAGCTGCATATCTTCAAAGCTGTTTACCTACCTACCTTCCTATATGGAAGTAAAAGTTTGGTACCAATAGACAAGCATCTAAGCAGAGTTACTGCAGCGTAACCAAATTAATATGGTTCTTATACAAAGTAGGTATAAGAGTAATTTGTTATTAGTAGACAACTGAGAATTTTTATTATAATAGGGCAACATTTTAAACATTACTTTAGTTGCTTTATTTCAAATGATATTAATGCGAGAGCTGAAAGCAAGCCTCTTGTCTAAATAAAGGTCAAAATATATAATACAGTCACTAAAATTAATTTTAGTATTGTCTAGAAGCTTGATTGGTGACAGTTCACTAGACCTACTTTCCCTTGGTGTAGTGTTTTACGATTAAGTAGTGCTTCTCTTAAGCGTTGACAAACAGGGAGGTTAAAATTTTTTTTTTGTGTTCAGGAGGTCATTTATGTACAAGTTATAAGTAAAAATTGTAGGCGACAGGAAAAAACCCCGAGGCAGACCGACTAAAAGGTATTTGTACGGTGAATGACAGCCATTCAAAGGGGCAGTAAAATGTTTATTTGCTAGGAATAAAATCTCTGTAAAAGTATTGAAACCTTCAAAGGTAACCTTTTGAAGAAGTGTTCTAAATATGACCCACTGCTACGGAATCATCATGGTCAATGCTCAACTTCCTAGTTACTTCTTTGGTTAAAAAGAAAATATAATGTACAGTCTTCGTACGAATCCAAAAATCTAAATGTATAATAAGCAAAAATTGGATTCAACATAAGTAACGATTGTTATAAAATGTAAGGACAAACCTGTACTGTGAAAACCTGCTATATCGGTATTTAACCTTTTAAAGCTTTAGGTAAATAATCTAAAGGGTTATTGTAACTACCAATGAATATAGAACTATCATACCTTTTGTAATCCGTCTTCATTGGTTTCTGCAAACCATCTTCTGTTGGCGAGCGCTTTCGGACATTATTCATCTTCTGGCCGAATACATGCGTTCACTGCCACTGTCTGTATTGAACTACTCTCTATACTAGAGAATACAGACAGTGACAGTGAACGCATGTATTCGGCCAGAAGATGAATAATGTCCGAAAGCGCTCGCCAACAGAAGATGGTTTGCAGAAACCAATGAAGACGGATTACAAAAGGTAAGTATGATAGCTTTCTTAAATTGAAGTTTCTGTTAGTGCTCAGTTTTTCAATAAATCCCTCAAGATGATAAAAGACTGGGACCAAGTAAAATGAGATCGGTGCTCATAAATTAAGTCATGCTGCTAAGACTTTTTTCGTTTCATGTCCAAAACGCGTTGCTGGAAGGATTGAAAGAGAATAATCGGGAAATATCCACTATGGAGAGTTGTGAAGACCTTAGATCTTTTTTGGTAATGCTGAAGTGTTTGTCAAATTGGTCCCACTGTGTAAAATCTCTCTGTAAACATTTTAGTGGCAAAATTGACTGTTAGTATTTACAGCCATTAAAAACAATTGGCCAATGGTCTCGGAGGGATTCTTTTGCAACTTCACGGACTGGGTTCTTTGAGTGACGGTGAACAAAGTTACCTTTGTAGAAAGTTACCTTTGTAGGAACTTCTTTCCAGTAGAAAGATCAAGACATGCTTGCCAATGACTGGAAATATTCTAGAGCCAGCTTTTTATAACGGACAACGCATTTAAGGGAAAACAAAAAGCTAATTTCGATTAATGGTATAGGATAAGAGATTGAAGGAAAAAAAAGAGGGAGAAGAGTTACGGATTAGTGACTTACAAAGCAAGGAGCTATTATTTGCTAAAGCGCAAACATGAGAGAATATATTGTAAATGTGTCTGGATAAATCTTCAGAAAAAAAAACAAGGTATAGAAAAGGGGAAGAAGAGACGATTTTCGTAGTCAAAGACATTCGTTACCAACGGCAAAGAACATGATGAAGGGAAGCATGAAATAGGAAGGTTTTTTTTTTTACTACTGCTTCGTTTATTAGTAAAAGAACAATACAGAATTTTGCTATTAAATAGCAGTCCGTGTGCTATGGTGGTGTGAGTGTAATTTGTGCACCACCTATTTTGTCTATTTGTTAGTTTGTCTAAGGACGCAGTGCTCCGAGGAGCATTACAGATGAAGGAAATAGAAAGGGCGAGCCTCAGGGACAGAAGAGAGGTGAGTCTGGCAAATAGAAGCTCAGAGTTCAGAAAAGGTTATAGGGGGAATGATGGCATCCTCACTGGTTACTAACACTGGAGGGGAAAATTTTGGCGAATAGGGAGGAAGCTTCGAGTGCGTCAACCGGAGTGGTTCTTTCTAGATTTTTGGAAAATAATGGATTCGGTGGAATTATATATATATATGCTAACAAGACCTATGACATGATCCCAAAGGCATAGCAAGAATTAATGGAAAAGAGTCGGATACGTTTGCAATTGTGAAGGGTGTAAAGCAGGGNACCCATCCAGCCAAATTTCCATTTTGTTAATTAAATAATAAATAATGATTTAAAAATTTACTATTTTTTAATAAATTTTATAATGCTTTTCAATAACTTATTTTTCCCAAAAACAATGTACACATTTTCATGTCTCATCACCTGTTCCCAAATAACAAAAGCTACTTTACAGAAAAAATCAGTTAGCTGAAAAAAAAGATAGAAACTCTATTCATACATTATGGGTGAATTAAAATTGCAAAAAGAGGAAGCCCCCTAACCTCTTGTATATAAGTTAAAGTATGCATTTGGTATGAGAGTATATGTGTGTATCCATATATGTTATTAACTCCTCCATTACTTCAATCAAAGAAGCTAATGAGCTTATTGAATTTCAAGATCTATGCTGGAGATGTTGCCATACATGCCTGGTGGTCCCCGGTCATGACACTGTCATTCATTCTGCAGAAAGTCATACTCCAAACTGTAACTTCTCTTTTCCTTCTGGTGATGCATAAGATCACCTGGTTTAAACTTGATAAAAGAGGTGAGATCATTTAGATAGTGGTTTAAATATTTACCTCATTCTATTATTTTTTATCCCTAATGTTTTTTGAGTAGCCTAAGCCAAAAGGCGGAAATTATTAATCTTATTTTAGTTCTATTACTTTAAAAAATGAAATATTTCAGAAAAATAAATTCTTTAAAAATTTTATCTGAAAGTAATAGTTTAACAGTAATTAAAAAATTATGTTTATTTGTAAAATTAAAATGAAACTTTTATCATTACAAATTTATGATTTATATCGACATTTTTAATAATCAATTTATACTTAATAAGGTGTTCTGATGAGATAAAAAATTAGTTTACTTAGTTTGATGTTATATTTTGTAAAGTGATAAAAGTATACTTTTAATATCATAGTAGTCACGAGGTACTGCTCCCCCCCCCCCTCACTCTTCTCGTGACACTCATTTGCTTCATTTGACCTCATTAATATGAATAAAGAGGCATAATTCCATAGAAATTTTAATTTATTTTATTCTTTCTTGCTTTTAATTTTTTTTTAGGATTGATACATTTGATGAATTCACTGTTAAATTAATTTTGTTATTGGCTACATTGTGCAACACATGTCTGTAGTTAGGCGCGTCTTTTCCACCATGTTGTTTTTATTGAAGTTCGTTTGTCACTGTTTGTTTTGATTTTTATTTTGTTGTCTAGATAAAAGTGAAATTGTTTAAAAGTGTGTTACATATGTGTGTTGAACCGAAGATGGAGACTGATGGAATTAATGATGAGACAAATTTCATTAGGCGTCCTGCTATATTTATTCAACAAAGTGATCAGTTATCAGATGATGAGTCGAGACCAGTTACTCCTCCAATGGACCAGTCTTTAAAATTAAATAAGTCTTTAGGTGTCATTATGTCACCGCAAAGCCCACCGTACAGAAAAATCAGATCCATGAAAATAATTGAATCCCCAAGGCCTTTTATAAAGTCACGATTGGATCATATTCTCACATCTACTCCTAATATATCACCATGTGCCCAAAATTCATTTAGAAGAAGTTCAAGATCATCGTCTTTGAGGTTTCAGCGGTCTCGTATTGGTAATTTAAATCAATCTGATGTCAAAGAAAAACTCATATCTCCTCTCGCTTATATTAATCCGTTTTCACCTAGCTATGTTAATACAAGTCAGTCAAGTAGTGATTCTAGAGCTAAAAGATATATAAAAAGGTAAGCACCATAAACTTTAAATTATGTGTTTATGATCAATATAGCAATGCAGTTCTTAACTGGTTTCTGAATGTTTAAAGGAGTCTTCAGAAGCGAATCGCCTTTGATTCTGATGACAATAATGAAGAAGATGATTATGAGGATCAAGATTCACTGTCAGAGCCAATCAAGAAACCAAGATTGTGTGACTTTAACATTCCCAGATATCAAGAGGTAGCATTTTTATTAATTTATGAATTTGCTTTCAAATTATTAGACATTTAATGTAATATTATTATTATAAATGTTGATTTATTGCTTTACATTTTAAAAAATTTATGAGTATTTCTTGCACAGGAATTTCTTGAACTGGAAGTAATTGGCATTGGCGAGCATGGACAAGTATATAAATGCTTGAATTTGGTTAATGGAATGGAATATGCTGTAAAAAGAGGTTTAAAACCTGTCATGAATGAGTAAGTTTTAAATTAAAATATTTGTAGGTCGTATTTTTATTTAACCTCGTAGTTATACAAGTATTATCTTATTTCTTTTTGAATTGGATTCTTGAAATATTTGTTCTCTTTTTAATTTGATGTTTTTACTAAGGTTGTGTCATATCATTAGTCATAGGTTAATCAGATTTTCATTTTCTATGATGTCATTGGTCACTGACCCTACCAGTCATTGTACTTTAGTATTAACCTCTTCTTTTAACTTACCCCCTTCCTACTTCTTATGTTGATTATAATTTAATTTGTTTTAGAATTATTTAGGTCTTATGATTATTGAGGAAAATTTTGATTTTTGATAAGTTATCACTTATCTTGTTGTAATGTCTTTTTGTGATAACAATGTGCAAAAACAAGATTATGGGAAACTATAGTAAGTGGAGCATAAACTAGCACTTGCCTAGTTGATAAAACTGGCTACTGGATATTGCTCCTGTTACTTAAAGGATCATATCGTTGAGGTCAACATATTTAGTATAATTTAGTAAGCACTATATAATGCAATGTAATGTAATATTATACTATACTTTTAAAGAGTTACCCTATCTCTATGAGAATAAAGGAATATAATAATCGCTAATATGTTTTATCATAAACAAATAAACTCCAACAAGACCCATCTCTTTTGATTAAATTCATAATAGGTACTCATTATTTCTCAAGATGTTCCACAATTTTTCTGTTGAAGGTACTTAAATAATGGCGCCTATGTGTTGATTTCTAATTATTTCTTTTAATTAGTTTTTATTTTCTTAAAAATTATGGATTCCTTAATTTTTCTCATTCTGATTTATATTCTTCAAATTTATTTTAATCTAAATTTATTTCCTTTTCCATTGCTGATGTTTCAGCATCTGAGAAATTCAGGGTAACTGGTATTTATTTAAATTTTAAGATCAATTTATTTACAAGTTCTAGAAATTTTTAAGTCAATATTTTAACTTTATCTTGACTTTAGAGTAGGTCATTAATGAAGTCCAATCCAATACTTCGCATCATTTCATTGAGCAAATTTTCATTAAGTTTGTTGTGGATTTGATAGATTTTTTTCTCTCATAAATCTTTAGTTTAAAACTTAAAATGAAGTTTGAAAATGTTAGGAAAGTTATAAGGGGGGAAAAGTCATCATGAGGAGGGTTAAAAAATTCAAAAGTTTTTTATTCAGAATATGACCGGTTTTCTATTTGATGGAAGGGGAAGGTTAAAAATAAATGACAATAATTCTAACAACAATTATTTATTGCTCAACTACTTTTACATTCTTGGACGCCTCTTCAGGGTCTTAAAATATATTATGTAGTTTATAACATTGGACCGTCCTCTTCGAAAGCTATATCAAGTCTGTCCCTAGAAATATCGAGCAATAAATAATTGTTGTTAGAATTATTGTCATTATTATTGACCTTTCGCTTCCACCAAAATGTAAAAGGTTTTTTAAATCTCTATTTTTAAAAATCTTTTTTAGTGATTTATTATTGTTTACTATTATTTTTAGGAGAATTGCTCATAATGAAATATATGCTCATGGCGTTTTGGAGCATCCAAATATTGTAAGAAATTATTCTAGTTGGACTGAAAATGATTATGTCTTCATGCAAAATGAATATTGTAATGGAGGAAGCCTTGAAGAGATTATCAAGCAGGGCTCATTGGAAGAGCGACACTTAAGGAAGATGCTTGAGCATATTGCTCAGGGCCTAAGGTAGGTTTTTTTTCAACTCTATAATATACTGTTTTTCTTTTTATTCTGGTCAATCATCTAAGTTCAAAGGAGGAGGATCACCATCAGTAGAATAGTTTACAGTAGGTAAACTTTCAAAACTCATGGGAAGTTTTCCTTTATAAAAGCCTGCTGAGACGTGTGTTGCTCAGAATCAGAGGGAAAGCCCTCCTAAAATATACTTTATCAAAATGTTGTCCAAGTTAGATTCAATCCCATGAGTATTTAATGCAGTTATGACAGGAATTGCCTATTATATCCTTTTTTTTTCTTTACTGTCATTGAAGTAGAAAGAAGTTTTGAAGTTCTTCAAAATTTTAAGAACACATATATTATTAGATGCGGGAAGATATTTTCAAGAAGAAGAATTTCTTAGTTATGGTACCTCACCATGAGTAATACATTACACCTGTAATTTATTGTTAGTGCGAATAGTTATTATGTGGATGTACCTAGTAATTTCTTTCTACTAGGAAATTATGAAATTTATAAGAAAAAAAAAATCGAGAGAGAATGGAAAAGAAGCATACTGAAAATGCATTTAGATAAGATTGAATAGTCTGGCCTCTTACAGAAAGTCCATCACAGAGTCGATGACTTTATCGTCATCCAATAGAATTTCGTCTGGAGTCCTATATTTGTTTATGAAAAATAGAAACACTGCACTTGTAAGAAGTAATTTGGATTTGATTAGTGAGTAAGATGAAATGTACTTTAGAAAAGAAAAAAGCTTCTTATAAGGGCTTTAAAATTTCACTAAGCATTAAAAAATGAAGAATAGTAATGGACAAATTATTATTTTAATGGGAAGAAAATATGATAAATAGAAAAAAATAATATATTACCAAAATTATGCTCATTACATTGGTTGAAGGATAATAAGTTGAAAGAAAGAAGTATTAAAAAAGAAACTACAGAAAAATAGATAGATTGCTTAATGTCTGAAAGTAGAAAGCTTGTTGAATGAAGAAAAAATCGTGAAGTGAAGTAAAATGTTTGTAGGCTGGGGGTCATACCTGATTGAAGCAAAACCATTTTAGGAAAAAAAAAAAAAAAAAAAAAAAAATGGACATGGAAGAAACATCCTTGAGTAGTAAAATACTTTGAGAACTAGAAAGCTACCTACTGTAAGATGTCTTATAAATAAATAAGAAGGCTGAAAAAAAAAATTAGATGATGTTTTTCTGTGTGGATACAACTATTTTTAATTCTTGATGGACATATACATAGCGTGAATAAACAACTTTAACTAATATTTGTGTGTGTGTGTACCTTATTTGTACCATACACATCTTGAAGTTATACCTTAAGGTACTTCTCATTGCTCGGATGAGCTTTGGAAGGGTTTGTAAAACTTTCACATGTGGAGTTTCCAAATTCGATACTGCTTTCTTTCTAGATGAGTTTCTTTTGGGAAAAAGCAACACAATTGAGATTTATAATATGCACATGATGAAGATTATTAAAATTTATATTAAACAAACTGTCTGTTCAAAACTTTCTGTTGCATCTAATGAAATTAAGAAGAAAGTAGGGATTTTCTATTGATTTTTACCTTCTATTTTGGTAATATTGCATGTGTTAAATTTTAGATATCCTTTTCATTAATTTTGATTCATATTGTTCACGTAGGCTTCGTCGGTCGTCAGATGTATTTACTATTTCATCTTCCGGGTTGGACCGAGTCAAATTGTTCTTTTTTGCCGAGCTTTCGCACATCATGTGATGGCTTCTTCAGGGCTGAAAAGAGAATGAGAGTTGTCTCATTCTCTTTTTAATTGTAAAAATCTCTCTACAACTCTCAGTTTTATACACCAGGTGGTGT
>KZ806995.1:422976-442610 GCA_000696205.2 Oncopeltus fasciatus
AGAAAAAAAAACTACCTCAGCCGGGAATCGAACCCAGGTCTCCCACTATGGTTTCCCGCAAGGTAGTGAGGTGCAGGGAGCTAGAGATTATCAAGCTTCTTCGGTGATGTAGAGGTGGCATGCTTGCCCAGCAAGAGGGAGACCTGGTTTCGATTCCCGGCTGAGGTAGTAAGAGTTTTTTTATGGCTCTCTTTATGATTCATGTAGATTAAATTTTATATATGTATATATATATTCTCACACATATAAATTATATATATGACATATTATTTTAATATGCACAAGTTAAATTACATATCTGTATCAGGTTATACAGAATCAAATTTCCAATATAATTTGCACACATTAATATTGTATCAGGAATTATGAAAAGCATCAGAGCCTGGTGAAAAGAATGCCACAACAATGGGAAACTTTTAGATTTTAAAAATAACCTTAATTTTTCCATTATAAGAGGTTGTATTTTTGCAAATATAACTACTTCAACAGTGCAGGCAAGTTGCTAATAATGGTTGTTTAAAGGGTGGTGTGAAGGAAATGAAATGGCATGAAGTTAAATATGCCTTTCTGGTTTTTAATTTGTTTATAAAAAAAAATAATATGTTTATAATTAATTCCATCATAAAACAATGATAGTTTTTACTCCTTTCTTTGAAAATTTCTTCTCCAAGTCCCTGTTGATTGTGATATGAAAGACATGATAACTTTTTTTTCCCTATAGAACATTTTAAAAAAAATGGCTCATAATTATTGGATGTGGCTTTACTTTATACTAATACCAGCACATTATCGATATTCCCTTGTTGCAATTTCTCATTGAACTGGCTTCTTTTATTTAAAAATTTGTCCTCTTAGCACCAGATGCATACCTCTAATTTGGTTATTATGTGCTTGATTTTTTTACATATTGTTATTTGTTAAGGTTTAACTTTATATGAAGCCGCTGGAGGTGGACCATTACCTAAGAATGGTGAAGAATGGCACAGCATTAGAGAAGGCAAACTTAAATCGCTCCACCACCTCAGCTCTGAATTTATTAATCTCATTAAGGTAAGATATTTACCAATGTACATTACGGTAATTGGTATATTTATATTGCACCATATTTGTTATACATTACTTCCAGCCAAGGATAAGCTTTGATATAATAGATGTTACCATAAACCTTTGTAAATACACATGCTCACTCACACACATTGCATAAAAGCATATGTGCACACATGCACACATACAAGTACTCGCACGCATGTGCACACATGACTGAGTGCATGCACGGGCACACTTACAGAAAGATGGTGATGATTCAGAACAAGTGTTACAAAATACCTGGCTTGTTTTAGTTCTATTACTAAAGTTAGAGATAGTATTAGTAAAAAGCAAATTATAGTTAATTCGGTGAATCAATTGAGGGAGATGTTTCAGGGCATGTAGTAGCAGATTACACAGTTAATAAAAAAAAAAAAAAAAAAAGGAAAGATAAAGCTGTTTTTAACAGGCCTAATGCTGAGGTTGCAGCTAAGAAGTTTACCACTTTTCAAACAGTGAATACATTTAAATTTTTTGGGCTCTAGAAATGGAGAGAATAGTAATAAGTCACAAGCCATAATTAAGGTAATATTCATTCCACTGAGCTAAGAGTAGTTGTAATGAGTTTTAAAATTATAAGTGGAGCTAAGATTATGATTGAAACCAGTAATAAGGAAGATACAGCTAAGAGTAGCAGTAATGAGTTTTAAAAATATTAGTGGGGGTTAGGTTATGATTGATTGAAATAAATAATAAGGCAGATATAAAAAAAAAGATAGCTAATAATTTATAAATTATTAGTAGAATGCTGTAATTCACTTTAAATAAAGGGAGGAGGAATTTATGGCCTGAATAATTATTTGTAAAGTCCAGTAGGGGTTTCAAAAGGTTATATTGTTCAGACATAATGAAAACTGAATTCAGATTTAAATATTAAAGAACAATATGGTCTTCAATTATAGATGGCATAATAAAAATGCTCAACAAAGAAATGGTAATTGACCTGCACATTTTTTGTTCTTGGGTTACATCGTTTGAGTGAATATACATGACGGAAAGAGAAATATAGTGACTGTTAACGAAAAACTGATCTGGCCACGCACTATGACTGTACTTACCTAGTACCTAGGTACCTGGGTACCTAGATAAGGTACCTGTCCATCTTATTTCACTCAACTTTGAGAGTTGAAAAACTATAATTATGACTATTTGCCGAGCTTTCGCACATCATGTGATGGCTTCTTCAGGGTATTTACCGTTTCTACCCTGAAGAAGCCATCACATGATGTGCGAAAGCTCGGCAAATAACAACCCTGAAGATGCCATCACATGATGTGCGAATGCTCGGCAAATAACAACAACCCTGAAGAAGCCATCACATGATGTGCGAATGCTCGGCAAATAACAACAACCCTGAAGAAGCCATCACATGATGTGCGAAAGCTCGGCAAATAACAACAATTTGACACGGTCCAACCCGGAAGAAGAAACAGTACCCTGAAGAAGCCATCACATGATGTGCGAAAGCTCGGCAAATAACAACAATTTGACACAGTCCAACCCGGAAGAAGAAACGGTAAACCCTGAAGAAGCCATTACATGATGTGCGAAAGCTCGGCAAATAACAACAATTTGACACAGTCCAACCCGGAAAAAGAAACAGTAAATCCCTGAAGAAGCCATCACATGATGTGCGAAAGCTCGGCAAATAACAACAATTTGACACGGTCCAACCCGGAAGAAGAAACGGTAAATACCCTGAAGAAGCCATCACATGATGTGCGAAAGCTCGGCAAATAACAACAATTTGACACCACAGTCCAACCCGGAAGAAGAAACGGTAAATATAATTATGACTGTTATAATAAAATAAGTGTCTCAACATTGCAGGGAGGATAACACTACTTCAAGTAAATTTAAAAAGATCTGACAGTAGCAGTGTAGCTGATGATCTGTATACACCTCTACCTTGCGCTCCTTCTTTTCAACTTTATTATACGAGTTATAGGAAGAACTGAGATCTCATACTCTGCAGATATTTGCAGTTAAATGTTAGTGACATTTATGTGTAGTTTCAGCGAGATACATCATGAGGATCACCCCTTTAAATTGCTATCTCCTCACACAATCTCTCTAATCGTAAGTCCATCCTCTCCTACTATTGGCCCACAGATAAAATCTGTCTTCCTGATATCCTAGATTTTTCATTTGTAAAAATTTTATTCCCTTCCGTCACTCCGTAAAAACATTAGATGAACTTTCCTCTGACCACAACCCTGTTTTCCTTACACTGTCTCACATCCATCCCTAAACAATTGCTAACAATCTTAATAAATGGTCCCATTGACTGGCCATTTTTTAGAACTCTACTAGAAGATTCGCTTGACCTTGGAATCTCCTTATAGTACATTAAGTACATTATTAACCATTTGCCTAAACCTAAAGCACCCAGCTATGACCTTATCACCGCGGTAATAATTCAAAATCTACCTAAAAAGCAATTTTTACCTGACTTACCTCTATATATATTGTGTCCTTCGAACCACCCACTTTCCACTATTCTGGAAGTTTTCTGAAATAATCCTGTTTCCCAAACCCGGTAAACCTGCTTCTAACACATTATCCTATAGACCAACTAGCCTTATTCCTTCACTTTCTAAGGTATTTGAGAAAGTTTTTCTAAAACAAATGATACCTATTATAACTTCCTTAGATATTCTTTCTTATCATCAGTTTGGCTTCTGATCCCATCATTGTACTGTCCAGAAGGTGTTTCACATTGTAGATTTCATTTCCTCTTCCCTCGAGCAAAAATAATTTTGTCCTGGTGCATTCTTAGACGTCACTCAAGCATTTGACTGAGTATGGCCTACTGGTCTATTATATTAGTTCAACCATCTACCTAATCCTTAAATCTGACCTTTCTAACCGTTTCTTTAGGGTTGAGTAAGGATCAGATTACTCCGATCACTTCCCTGTGAAAGTGGGTGTTCCGCAGGGCAGTGTGCTTGGACCTATCCTTTTTATCTTTTATACTACTGACATTCCCACTCTTCCTTATACCCTTTTAGCCCTCTTTCAAAGTGATCCTCTCCTATCCTAATTCCTTAACTTTTTACAAAACCACCTTGATGCTATTCACTTGTGGTGCAGCAAATGGAGAATTAAAATATATGAGTCCAAATGCATGCAGATAAATTTTCAGCTAAGAAAATATTCTCTTAATTATTAGTAACATCCCTATACTTTTCTCTTATTCAGTTTGTTACCTTGGGTTCCACCTTGACTCACAACTTAACTGGAATGAACATACTAAACTCAAGTGACAAGAACTCAACAGATACCACAAACTCTTATACATCCTTATAAATAGGCGCTCACAGCTCACAATAGAAAACAAACTCACCATCTACAAGACCATAATACGACCAATCTGGACCTACAGTGCAGAATTGTAGGGTGCCACAAAGCCTTTTAATATCCAATGAATACAATCCTTTCAGTCTAAAATTCTCAGAATAATTGCTAATGATCCATATTATATGTCCAACTCTACACTTTATCACGACTTTAATTTTCTTTTCATCCAAGTCCTTATCTCCACCTGCTTCAAGCTCTTCCATAGTAAACTCCAATTTCATCCTAATTCATATGCCCAATCCCTGCCATCGACCTCCAATCCTTACATCCCGCCCCGGCGACTAAAACAGAGATGGCCTCGCAACCTCCTGGGCCTTAATGCCTAAACTTATTAGGAGTGGGGTCGATGGGCCCCTTTTCCCTGCACAGTAATCCTTTATTTGTTTTATTGTTTTTTTAAAGTTGTTAATATCCCTATCTCATCAAATTACAAGATGTTAACTAACACACTTTAATAAATAAAGATTTATTTATTTATAACAAAAAAATGCTCTAGGAAAGAGGGTGGTAAATTGGAAGGAAAAAATAATGTATATATATTAAATATAGTGGTTATTCAGGAGCTTTATTGCATAAAAAATAATACAGCTGATTTCCTAATATTGTAATTATTCAGCAGGACGATAAATGTATATGCATAGTAATTGTAATCTTTTACAGAAGACACAATATTGCTGATGCACTTCACAACTTTAGATTATTTTTAATTTTTTACTTAATTCAATTTTTCATAGTTATGAAAATAGCTATCTTTCATTTAAACAAATTATTTAATAATCTATCTGTAAAGCATGTTGTTCCTTGTGTAGAGAGCAACACTTGCTCAACAGCCTGGTTTGATAGTTCTACTTATACCAAAGACACTAGAGTCAATTATTGCCCTAAAGAATTTAATACTAGCTAAAGAGGGTTTGTCTATATTTAGAGCAAAATAAGGGGGACAATTATATTTTACCTCACTTTCCCTTAACATAGTGAGCTGATTTAGTAATAGGATTAGTATTTATTATTAATTATTTATGCAGGTTTTAGAAGACTATAATTGTACTTGTGGCAACCTGTAGATAGCCCCTCCCTCCAATGACCCTTAGTAGTTGCTAGGGAGGCTAACCCAGCAAAAAAAAAAAAAAAAAAAAAATTGTACTTGTGACAAATTATCACCACAAAATTGGGATCACCTCATTATTAACTGTCCTCAGTCATTTGAGGACTAACTTTGGGTAACAAAGGTCATTTATGCCATTGCAAGCACAAGTCACAAGTTAATTATTTGTCTCAAATGACAAAAAGTCGTAACTTTGACTCTTAAGTGCCATCTGAATAATAAAATACTAGCAGATTACTCTGGTTCAGTTGATTTTGTCATGTGAAAGTCTCTTTAAACATTAGAATTAATTAATGATAAAATTATTTATCAACCTTCTAACAAAAACAACTATGATGAACCATTCTTTAGTGAATCTTATGAAATTCAATTTTATTTCAGAAAATGATTCATCCAGATCCAGGCCGCCGACCAACTGCTAGTGATCTAGTGATGCAGACAATATCGTCTCCAGTTTATAAAACTGTTAAAGATAAACACGAGCTTAAGGCAGCCAAACAAAAAATACAGCTTCTCGAACAGCAGTTGCAGGTATGTGTTCAATGAAAATTGTTTTCTACATATAATTAATTTGTTCACTTACCATAACAGGCCTTCAGTAAGATTTCCTTTTACCCTGTAACTCATCCTTAGTAACATTCATTATATGTGGACTTTTTATCTTTTCATTTAAAATGTTTTTTTAAAATATATTGTGATTCAAGAAACTTGTACATATTGCTTTCAAATTACTAATTTTGTTGATAATACATAATCTACCCCTTGCTTAATTTTCACTCTTACTGGGATTTATAAGTAGTTAACCAGACTGAGAGAAAGTAAGAAACTAACCAAGTCTGACAGATAGTTTATTAAATGTTCAACTTAAAAGTTGCAGAGTGTTCAGTTGGCCATGAAATCAGACTCCTAATGTCAACTGTTGTCTATATTTGCTTAGCAGTCTGTACCAACTTATCCAATGGTCTCTATCAGTCTAAATTTTGATTATGCTTAATGGACTTCACAAGTAACAATATCTTGAAAATATTATCTTATAACCAGGCTGTATTTCTACTAATTCAAAAACAGTACACCAAATATTTGAAGGCCTCTTAGTGCTAAATATATATATATATATATTGTCTATCATATTTTAACCTCTGACATTTAGAGAACATATTAGTAATAACTCATCATCATATTATTCACTCCTTTGGCCATCAACTCAAGGAATACATGCATGCATATATCTATAAACTTTGATAAATAAATTTATATTTATATATTTGATAACTAGTTCTATTTTGTTTATGTATTCTATGTACTTCTTTTCAGTTTTTTTTTCTTTAAAATAAGTGATTGATTGTAATCTAAAATAAATAAACCAAAAAATTAACCCTTTTAAAGTTTGTTGTTTAATGTTTCAAGGTACATTGATTTTGAAAATGAAAAGAAAAAAAGTTACTGAATGCCTTACTTCCTGTTTTTCTTTATAGTGTTTTGTTATTGCAAGTGTATTGAGAACTACAGTACAATAGATTTTCTAAAGGGAATTTAGCTATTCGCAGGTATAATAGACATGACTGTTGGAAAATAATTTATATTCTTGACTGATTGTCATTAAAACATAAAAATATGTTACAAATTTTATTCATCTATGCACACACACACACACCGATTTATTTGATAGTGTTCATGATAATGTGATGGTGGGTATAAAAAAAAACAAAAAACATTTTAAAATCAGCTGATAAATAATAACAATTTATGTGAACAAAAGACTGAAAATTATAGACATGCATTCCATTCCGTTCATTATTGTTCTGTCTCAAATGATTAAAAAAGTTCCCAAAAGAGTATTTCTGGAGTCTAAGAGTTTCTTACTTAAAATAAGCTCTTCTGAATGCCTGTGCGAGTTGAAAAAAGGTTCCACTGCTACTACTCTGACCAGGAGATTAATTATAAAATGATTGATTGGAACAGAATATTTATTCCTCATCTTCATGATAGGTAGGTGTGGCAAATTACTGCTTTAATGATATTTCAATTTTTTTCTTGTCAATAAGCTCTTTGTTTGCATGTTTTTTTCAAATTGGTTCTTTTTCAAATTGTTTTTCATAAACTTTAAATTTTCTTACATAGCTCTCTACATTCATACTCTTGATATCACATTATATTATTGCAATTCTCTATTATACTAATTTCAATTATTATTGTATTCTCATGACATTGTATTTCTACAGTCCTGAAGATGGCTTACAATGTAAGCTGAAACGTTGGCAGATAATCCTTTATTAAAAAATACATTTTTTAAATTTGTGTTTTTTGGATCTACCTTGACCGAACCCCAACTAAAATCATCTTAGCAAAATATTTATTGTTCACGTAGGCTTCGACGGTCGTCAGATATATTTACCGTTTCTTCTTTCGGGTTGGACCGTGTCAAGTTGTTGATAGTTGTCGAGCTTTCGCACATTATGTACACACAAATGCAGAATATTTATTTCTAGATATCTAAAAATTTATTCAAATTTATATAAGTGGTGTAATACATATAATTAATATAACACATACATATTATAAATCAACATCAGTAATAAGTTTATTTCATGAAAGTGTTAAATCCACATATACAATTCTGATACTTATGACACATTTGAATATAATAGATATATTATAAGTGATATATAATAAGTGATAACTTATCTAAAGTAACTTATTGGCACAATTATCACACGCTTATATATCATAAAATAACATCACAATATCCAATACAAACATCACACACTTATCATGTGTTATGTATTATCATACAAATATATGATGTAGGATAGCATAGAATATTTATTTTCAGAAATTCAAGTTTAACTTGACTTTTTGGTTATGTCATGAAATACTTGTAATTTATACATATATAAACCCAAATACATAATATTAGTAATATATCACTTTTTCATTAAATGTGCATAACTCACAATATAATACCGATACATGTATCATATACATTAAAATATACCATATTACACGAGCTACATAAAGTAATTTATCACAATGAATAACACTAATTAAAAATGTTAGTATAACATAATATAACTAATGTAGTTAATTGTTGAAGACTCTGTCTTTTTTTAAAATATAGTTTTGAAAAAAAATTAAATAAATTAATTTTCTATCATACCTTCTATTATCCGTCATCATTGGTATCTGCAAACCATCTTCTGTTAGCGAGCGCTTTTGGACATTATCCATCCTCGTGGCCGAATACATCTGTTCACTGTCACTGTCTGTATTTAACTTTGAGTTGAATACAGACAGTGACAGTGAACACATGTATTCGGCCACAAGGATGGATAATGTCCGAAAGCGTTCGCCAACAGAAGGTGGTTTGCAGAAACCAATGAAAACGGATAATAGAAGGTATGATAGTTCTATATTCATTGGTAGTCATAATAACCTTTTAGATTATTTACCTTAATTAATTTTCTATTAATTGCTTCTTATAATTACATTTTAGATGTAACTTTAAAAGTTTAATCCTAATTAATACTTACCAATACTTAATTATCTTTTTAGAGTATTCTCTAAGCTTGTCTCCCATTTGATCTATTAAAAAAACCTCAATTTAGTTATTTGTTTCAAATAAGAAGCATGGCAGTGTCCTAAAAGATTCTTGTAATTAATGGTATTACTTGAAAAAGAATTTCACAACCTCTGAGCAACTCATGAGGTTATTAAATATGAAGGGGAAGGTCTCCTTGACCAGCATACTGCTCGGCTTTGGTTTGAGAAATTTAGCTGTGGTGATAGGACATTGGAAAGGAAGAAGGGCTCTGGGCGACCGTTAATGATATTGATGAGGTCCTGCAGAAGCTATTGTGTCAAATCCAACCTCATGTACTAGCAGCGAACTTGCTATAGAGTGTGGTGTGTTGAAAGATATGTAAGTCGCCATCTACTCTCCGTGGGGGAGGTGATCAAGAGCAATAGACTGGTCCCATACTAACTTACTTCCTAGCAATGAACTTAGAGGTTAGAAATTTGTGAAATTTTTATTGAAAAACTCTTTAAAAAAAAAAGTCATCCATGCTTTGCATTTTTTTCTCTAAATTTTGGTGTTACCCATCACCAATTTGTTTCTGAAAAACGGTCTAAAAATCCTGAACTCAACTGCAAACAACTGGAAAGATAGTACTCACATTTGTCAGAATCTTATCCTGCTTTATTTATTTACTTTTATTGCGAATAATTGCCATATCACCAAAATAAGAAGTTCTGAAAAATCCAATATTTTTAATAGATAAAAAAATTGCCAAGCATGCCAAATAGGGGTCTTACTATTTATTGAGAAAAGCCAGGTGCTATTATTTGATACTACTATTTAATTTTAAAATACTTGTAAATATTAATTAACTTATTTACTAAGTCATAAAAACTTAATATTAATTAGCATAAGTTATACAAAACAAAGAAAATCTTCCCTTAAACTTATAAATCTTAAGACTTAAATGATGAATATATTCTTATTATGGCTCATATTCTGGTCTATTTTGAGTGGGCCATTTTTTCTGTCAATGTAGAGACAGTTGGTAAAATGATGACCTCACATTGTCTTAACTATTAGACTATTGGGCCCGTACATAACTTTATTTTAATAAACTAGAGGTATTAGGCAATTTCCTTGTTATTTTTTTTAGACCCATAAAGGCATAATAATGCAACAATGTTAATTAACTTAATGTTAAGCTAATAAAAATTAATTTCTTGTGTGTTAAGTAAAAACTTTAAAAAATATATAATAAATTACATTAAAAAAATAATAATTATATTAAACCACTATCAAATAATGGTAAAGAATGTACAAAAATTTTTCTTGAACAACATGTCTTCTTTACTGCTACTTATTATAACTTCAAAAATAAAAATTTATAAGAGAGTGGGCAATTCCTCTCACCACGGAATTATTGCCAATCAAGAGATTGAGTGGGTAACCCTCTTTGCTCTGTTCCTAAATATTTTCCTTTTTTTTTTCTCTGAAAAAACCCTTCGGAACATAAATGTTAGAAAGTTATGTTTTACAACTTATTTGTTTTTAGTAACACTAGTAAAATTAAAATAATTTATTTGCTTATTTATATTTAATTTTGATCTTCCTCTGAATTCTCCTCCAGGATTGAGTTTTAACAATTTTTGGTGAGTATTAAAAAAATAATTTAAAAAAATAAATTTGGTTTTTGGTTTTTTACTTTTAAAAAATTGGGTTTGCTCAATCTTCTTGGTTGTATTCTTAAATATCTTCCTTTATTACAATTTCTTTTAAAATATTATTTCTCATTTGTCTAAAAAAAATTTAAATTAATAATTAAAAAACATAAACATTTTAATTTTAGTCTTTCTCCAAACCTTTCCTTGATCTATTCAGATGTTAACAAACTCATTAAAGAAGTCCAAATACTGAATTTGTTTCATTTATTTTAGAACTGCAGACAATAAGACTAATTATGGCTGAGTGTGTTTGTGTGGGCGTGCGTGCGTGCGTGTTTGCGGTGTGTGTGCGTGCGTGTGTGCGTGTGTATGTGTGTGTGTGTGTGTGTGTGTGTGTGTGTGTGTGTGTGTGTGTGTGTGTGTGTGTGTGTGTGTGTGTGTGTGTGTGTGTGTAATAATTCTTTTAAATTATTTTCATTGATCAATCTGTACAAAAAAAAAATACCCAAATTATATATTGTATTTCATAACACCCTCCATATGATATTTTATATGTAAATTTCAAAACATGTTTGTCAGACAAAATACATTTATGTATATCAAATGTAATATTTGCTTCAAATATTAGTTGTATAAAACAAAATCTGAATGGAAAGCCTGTCATGCAGGAAGTTTATAAACTGAAAAAACTTTAGCATCATAGTTTTTGAATAATTTTGAATTTGTCATAAATTATTGAACAATGCCATGTAATCCTGCTAATTGTTCAATATCACTGAGCAACCTTTTATTTTTTTATCAATTAACTAATTACGTTATTTCATAATTCAAAAATAAATATTACTCCTCCATGAAACATTATTTTTACTCTTACTTAACATTTCAGGTAATCCCCCACTTATATTCATTCAATTTGGCATTATAATGACCTCAGCCTTTCTTTTTGATTTCAAAAGTGGCATACCAAATTTCATTAAGATAAACAACTGATTGTGGCTTCTAGATCGTTAAATTCAAATCGAGGGATCAAGTAAGTCACCACTACTAATTTTTCAATTTCGCTATGTTACTTCTAAAATAAATAGTCTTTCAATAAATAAATCTATGTTGATATGTTGAGTTTCATTACTCTTAACTATTACACCCACAGCAAAAAAAAAAAAAAAAAAAAAAAAAAAAAAAAAAAAAAAAAAAAAAAAAAAAAAACACGCTCTTGACATTGTTGGTAATCCCCACCCCAGTTGTATCTGATTTCTCTCAATAACTAACTCTACCTTTCATTTAAGATTTACCAACCTTTTACATTTAAAAGCCATGCCAAATTTAATTAAGAAAAACAATTAATTGTGGCTTCTAGAACATAAAAATAAAGTATATGATTTTATTTATGATTTCACTTCTAATTTTCTCATTGGGTGTGTATCTCCTAAAATACTTATTTTTTCAATTAACCCAAATTCCTTGAGCTCCATTACTCTCAAACTATTCTATTACTATAAACTAAACATTGAAAACAGTTTTTTCACTGGTACTTGACATTTCGGTACACCCTCACTCCCATTGGTCTTATTGAAAATGAACTTAGCTTTTCACTTGAAATATAAGTGCTAAATGCTAAATTTCTAGAAAAAACTGAAAGCTTTTTAACTGTAGTGCATTGACAGACACAACTGCAGGCACTCACACGCATGCTAACACACACATATTACTCTCATATAAATTTAATTATAGTAAATATGCTCTTCTATAAATAGATATATACCTTTATAAATTTCACACAAGTTGGAGAGTTCATTAGATTAAGTATTTTTTTATTGAATTATATAAAAATGTGGGGTTTTTGTGAGTGAATTAATATTGGTGAGTTATGCTGGATAAATTTATACATGTATATACACATTTGTACATTTATACTGGATACACCCTCCCCAGAGAATTTTCACAAATTATTGTCATATGTTATCCTTTTTTATTATTTTTTTTTTCACCTGTCATATATTGTTTAAAAAATGGCTTATTTTTGTTAAATCCACCAGTGATTCACAAATATAAACTCATTCCATAGTTTTCTTTTATTTTTTTTTTTTTTGTTAATTCATGGGGAACCCAAGTATTGAGCTTCTTTTGATATCCAGTTTTATGTATATAGTTCAAAACTGTTTTATGTTCATTCTTTAGTTTCTGAGCAATGTTGAAATGTGAAATGTGTCAATCTGCCTTGATTTTTAGGCTACTATTTCAGTTTTTTTTCAACAGTAGGCTGGAACAAAAGCAGGCTTTCTTGGAAATCCTTAGAGAATCTTCTAGGCTCTTTTCGACATTCCCGAAGTTATAAAAGTAGCTCACCAACGGGTTTCCGAGTCATTGATAACTTAGTCTCCGTCTGTGTCAGTTTCTGTAGCATATTGCATACCGCAGAGCGTCGGGCTGGTCGTAACCTCTGCAGTGCCAAAAACAGTGATAAGTGACAGTCATCAACTAGTTTTTACATATTGATTAATTTATTAGCTATAAGCAATTTATAATTTATATTTTCTATTTATATACGTATTTGTTGGTAAGGGCAGTATATTCTAAAGTTGTGTTGTAATTAGTAGATCTAATTATTTAGTGATAATAAATTAACTTTAATTTATCTTATTGTTCTTAATTATTAGTGACCCATAGCCCATAACAGTAGGATTTGAGAAAATTTTCAAAGCCAGTCATGTGTGTAACCTCACAACACATCATATTGCAGGATTAAATTTTCATGAGATTGCAAAACAATTAAAGGTGGTTACAAAGTTTTGGGTCTAAGTCTATTGCAGAGATGCTTTTTGACAATGATCCATTCCTAATAATAACATGCTAATAAATATTTATATACTTGTTATAGTTAGCAGGTATGTTAAATTAGTCATGTTCCTTGATTTTTTTATCAAGTTTTATTGTTTTTTTAATTATTTTTCGACGTTTCGGCTATTATNTACCATAAGAGACAGTGAAAAAATGCAATACTCTACATTTTTTAATATATATTCTTTTGGTGTATATTGAGGTCTGTTGCTCTTTCCTTGTTAAGTTCCTTTTGTTTTCGTAGGCTGTAAATTTTATTTTACATTAAATAAAATAGAGGCATATTGACCAATGTTGGTGTCTGTACATTTGAATCTATTTGTACCATATATTCGTAGTTGTGTAATTTTGTATGTGACAAATTGTATTTTTAGGATGTTTATAAATGTGTAAAAGTGATGACTCAATCTCAAGACAGCAAGAGGGCTATTACACTTAACAACAACAAAGGTGAAAGGCTTATTGGAAAGAAATATAAGCGCTCTCAAAGTGCTACTAACTTTTAGTTTTCTGAGGGTATTTCATTTTCATTGAAGTAAACGAAATTAAATTAGAATTTTGCACATCATTTACCATTGAGGGCATTGTGAAAATTTTTATTTTCCCTTTTTACTAAAATATGTCACTTTTAACCACCTGCACTTGCCCGCGATCTAAATCATGAAACTAGTCCATATTTACATCAATTTAGGATAGCTAGGCTTAGTTTATGTTTTCTGAGATAACTGAAAATTTTATAGCAATGTTTTAATAGAACCATTGCCTTAGTTAGCAAAAAGAAGTTTTTTTTTTGTTAGTTCCTTTCTTCGCTTATTCAGTTCTTTGTAAATTTTGTTTTCTTAAAAGGAAGATAGATGACTAATCAACTTCTTATAATTGGCTGTAATATATATTGTTTCCTTTTGTATATTTTTCAATATTTTTGTTTGAAAACTAACTAAAAATATATTTATAATATAGATATTTGTTGTCATTCTTTTGTTAGTTGCTTTTAAAGTTATTAAAAACTTGAATTGTAAATATTTGTTTGCAAGAGTTCATCTAGAGCCAACACTAGTCACTGACTGTCAATTAAATAATTTTATTAGCTCTCAGTTTCTAAGAATGTTTTAGTTAATTATTAGTTCATATAATCTATATTTTTTCAAATTTACTTATTTAGTTCAACATTTATAAATAAACATTTTATATAATTTTTTCTCAATGTAGTGAAAAGGAAAAGATTTTGAATAAAACTTAGCTAAAATATTTATCTTGAGGTTTGAAGTTGAAGAAAGGTTTCAAGGTAAATTCAAACTAAAAGAATTTCATTCTCTAGATTATCCTTATCAATATTCTTATTATTCACATTATTTTATTTTAGATTCTGCTCATGTAGGTATCATCAAACACAAATTAATTATTTTTGTATTTTAAGTTCTTTTTGAGGTCTTGTTAATAACAATAATAAGATAACTAAGTGCTTCTTATCCCCATAAGATATTAAGGGTTTGTTCCATGTACAATAAAATAACTTGAATAATAAGAATATTTCTGTGCATAATCTAAAAAGGTAACTTTTTTATTTATTTATAAATTGGTTAGATAGATGTGTTTAAGCTCATACAGTTCATATGAGAATAGATGAAACACTATGAGAGAGAGAGAGAGAGAAAGAGAAAGATTAGGATTAGATGTTAATGAGTTAATTTTAACAAAAGAAAGAGGAATTTCCTCATAGGTTTCATCTATTATTTCTCTATTAAATTACTGTAGTAATTACTGCTATTACTCCCAGCCATTATAATTAGAATGACTAAAAGTACTACAAAAGTTTAGTTTTATTTTAAATTTAATTTTGTTTATTTATTATTTTAGTTTCTCATCTGAGGTTCATCAGGAATAGAAAACAAAACAAATGTAACTAAAACAATTTCTTCATTTATCTTGCTTCTGTACTTCACTAGCATTAATAACTAACTGTTATTAGGATTAACTTCTAAACCTGCCATGAATTTTGTTTGAGAAGCCAACAAGGAATTATCTTTTTGGTTAAGGCAAAATAGTATGATTTTTTATTTTTAGTGCATAAATAAATAAACAAATAAATAAATAAATAAATATGATTGTATNTACTGTCTAAACTCTGTGAACGGGTTTTTAAAATTTATTTAATATAGATATTTCTGCAGTTTTTAAATTCAACTAATTCTTTTAGGTGTGAAGAAATAATGAAGGATATTTCCATTGTTTATCTATTTTATTTTATTTAACATTTCTTGTATTCTATTATTTTTTAGTCAAATTATTCTAGCTTTCTTATTAACGATTCAGTAAAAAATTGATAGGATTTGAATTTTAGCCGAGTAATGTTTGATTCTTGAGGTCCTCCTGTGACAATAATGTTGGCTGACAGCTTAATTTCAATATCAAAGAGTGCTTCTTGTTATAGACTGCTAAAGGATATTCCAAATGAAAAATCATTCAACCTGGACTCACAAAGTTTAGCTATACAAGAAAGCAACTTGATTTCTTATATTTATTTTTCTTTTTAGATTGCACTGATTATCTTGTTACTTAATATCTGAACAAATTAACTATCAATTTTGTCTATTTAATGATCTAAAGCTGGTTTTTTAAAAGTATCTCTTATTATTAATGTGAATAATATAATTATTGTATATAATTGTAAATTACATTTTTTTTATTAACATTTTGTATATCTTTGTTGATTTTAATGTTTTTTCCCAAATTGCAATTGCTAAGGGACATGAAATCTGATAAATTCTATTGTACATTATTTCAAAAATGATGTTTCTTTATAAGTATTATATTTTGAATTTATTATTCCAGTTTATTTGCATTTTAATAAAGGATTTATGTAAATTTTATTTATTGTTATTTTAATTGGAATGAACTATTGCTTTTCACCTTTCTATTTTTTTATATTACTTTTTCAGTTACAAAATTAGATGATGTTTTTTTGGCATTCATATATCAAATTTATTGGTTATTTTTATAATGAAGAATTTATTGTTTTATGAACATTTTTTGTCATTGAAAATTTTTTGTTAAAATATACTATATAGAGATAAAAACATTTACTCTGAATTCCTGAATTAATTTAAAATATGACTAACTCAGTTCAATTTTTGAGCTTAAATATAATTTTTAGGCTCACATATTACAAAAACTTGTTAGTATATTTATATATAATTAATTAATGTTTACATCAAGGCAAAAATATGAAGAAATATCTTTTTTAAAATATTGTATTAGTGAAAAGTTTTGTTAATTGCCAATTATGATTGTTATGATGTTTAAACTGTTTTATCTAAGGGTACTGTTTTTTTACTTTTATTAGGACAAGTTGAAGATTTATTTTCCATATAACTTTTAAATCATTATGCCTTTAGCGTTAGACATCATGATTTACAACTTCATATGGATTATTAAAGCTTATAATTCATAGTTCTGCAACACACTTGCTCATTTGTTTCCGGTTTTATGAGACTGCAATTTATTCTAGTACCATAAGAGACAGTGAAAAAATGCAATACTCTACATTTTTTAATATATATTCTTTTGGTGTATATTGAGGTCTGTTGCTCTTTCCTTGTTAAGTTCCTTTTGTTTTCGTAGGCTGTAAATTTTATTTTACATTAAATAAAATAGAGGCATATTGACCAATGTTGGTGTCTGTACATTTGAATCTATTTGTACCATATATTCGTAGTTGTGTAATTTTGTATGTGACAAATTGCATGTTGTGACGTTATGACTTTTGATGAGATACCATTTATTGTTATGGTGTTATTCTTCACTTCTATAGTAGATGAGATTATTAAAATGACCTGCAGTTGTGAAGGCATCTAATTGTGATCTCTTGTATCTTTGAAAACAATTTAATTCATTTGTAATAAAATTTTATAAATATATATATTTTTATTCTGCATTAATAAATATTTTAATTGTTCCTTAATTTTTTTTCATCCCAAAATATCATTGAACTAATATATTGATTTTTAAACAATTTATTAATAAAACAATGTTACTCTGAGGTCGTTAAAAAATGATTCCATTGTTATTAACATGGTAAGATATTTAATTATATGGTTAGCTCTATCCATTCCTCCTCTACTGCCTGGTGAAGAGGTGTGACAGATCTTCCAAATCTTTTGCTTTCAAATCTGCTGCTTTTAATCTGGCATTTTCCCTGGAGAGACTATGCTCCCTGAAGTGGGTTGTGATACCTTCAGCCCAAGTTGTCCGTCTTATTCCTCACCCTTCCACTTTTGCCTACATCATTGTGTCTGGAATAACATACCTAATCCTTTCTTTAGACGTGTCTGGACATCAGTTGGTTCCTGTTCACTATTTTCAACATGTGCTCAGTGTTGAGGTACATCCAAATTGTGGAATTCCAGAGTTGATCATAAAGCTCCATGACTCAATCCCATAAGTAAGAGTAGGTGTGTAAATCATACTGTGCTTCCATTTTCGTCTTCTAGGATACTGCTCTCTTTCTCAGGAACTTGCGATTTAAGGTATGATACACTCTGCTTCCTGCGGAGTTTCAAGCGTTAGTTTCCTGATTTAGCTTTCCGAACCCATCCAAAGCTTTTCTAGTTATTGGCATTTACTTGGTCTTTTCAGAATTTATCCTCAGTCCCCTTTTCAGAAGTTCCATTTTAGGTTATTCTGGGGTTAATCTGTTAAGTCAGCAATCAGGGTTGAATCATGAGAATTAGCAAGTATTCAGATTTCAACAGGTTTTAGATTCCAGTGACCCAGGAAATGTCTCCTCATTTTCTTGCTGCTCTTTATTAATTTCATCCATGACTGCAATAAAAAGTAAGGGATTTACTATACCACCTTGTCTTACACCTGCAGTTAGTTCTGGGAAAACCTTTTGAACCTGAATGCACATTCCTGCATTGAGCATAGCATGCTTGAATTCCCATGATGAGATGTTGAGGTATACTCTTATTTTTCAAGGACTGCCATATTACTACTAGTGTTAGACTGTTGAAAGCCTCCAGTTCAATGAAACAAATCCATCCAAATTTCAATGCACACTTTTGTTATACTCAAGTACCTTTTCAGACACTATTCTAAACTTAAATATGATGCTGCAATTCAAGAAAAGAGAGACACTGTAGAGTATCCTCCTTTGGATCTCATGATTTAACTGAAAAAGGACAGTTCTGTGCAAAGTAAGGGAACTTGACAGCTAGAAATCACGGAGATATTGTGAGCAGTTCTTGGAATATGATAACCCAGATTTGTGTTAAGGGAAGAATGAAATTGGCCGAGAAACTGCAAAACTAGGAAGTCGGGCAACTAAAGTTAACTGAGGGTTAAGTAATTATCCCCATTGAGATCAGAGTAGTTTCACTTAACTATAACCAGAACTCTGGTTAGCTTAACTCCTGTGTCCATAGAGCTTATAGAACCATGCTTCACTTACTTTGAAGAGCCACAAATCCAAGTACTAGTTAAATGAGAAATGTGTAGCTTAATATATTTAACTGAGAAGCTACAACACAAGCAAGTACAGAGCTCTTCAGAAACTTCAACCCTGGAGCTTGCTGAGCTTGTTAAAATTTCAATTTCAGAGTTCTTGAAATATATAAAATAATGTGCGATTACTTTTTCATGTCGATTTTAATAGTTTTACTTTTAAGGGAATAAAGTAAAATTGGTTTAATAGTACAGTTAATTTAAATTTTTTATTATGAAGTAAATTAACTCATTGTTTTGCAAAATAATGAATTTCATTAGTAAAAATATATAGTTAAATAACACATTATTCAGTATTTTATTTTGAATTTCTAACACTTAAAAGAATTAAATTAAAAAAAAATCAAGTAAGTTGTAAAAGATCAACCTTGACAGCTTTATATTTGGTGCTCTTTATCTTGAGAATTGAATGTGTGTGATTCAGTACAATATATAATGAAAAAATAGTTCAAAGTTGTTTATTACAAAAAATAAATAAAAAACAATTTAACTAATTAAAATAAAATTAATAACAAAACAATGAAAAAATAACATTTTAAAAGTAAAAAACTATTATAATTTT
>KZ806995.1:443352-455653 GCA_000696205.2 Oncopeltus fasciatus
TTTTTTTTTTCGCCAAACTATTTCCTGAAGACCGAAGCAATTCTTTGGAAGATCTCATAATCTCAGCTATACAATGTACAGGAGCGTAGTCCTTGGGAAGCTTGAAGATGTCCTTGTGACTCATCTTGATAGTCAATTAGGATTGTTAGGAAGGCCGGTTTGTAGAATAGAGTCCTGTTGTTTCATGGTTAGATTCCTAACCTGCTGGTCCATGATCTTTATATGGAGTCAATCGGTTGAAGTGATTATCTTGGGTTTTATTGTCACTGGTCTCCAGGATGTTGGTGCGAACTTTCTCGTCAATATCGTCCATTCTTCTCCGTAGATTAGTAACACAGTTTTTCCCTGTGCGAAGGACGACTCCTCTATTGTCAAATGTTATCACTCTTCTTGGTAAGTCGAGGATGAATTTGTATTTGACCATAAACTCCATTCCTGCAATGAAGTCCTCATCGTTGTCTTTCATAATTGAACGGTGAAGCATTTTTTCGGCCGCCGATAAGGAAGGTAGCAACCGTCTCCCCTTAGGCATAGTTTGTCGAGTCGCTGTTCGTAAATCTCAGGTGGTACAATTTCTGGTACAGTCATGGCAGCACCAAGAAGGAAGCATAGAAAGCACCCATTTACCGTTCCAACTATGTAGAGATTTTCCGACCGGCTTCCTATTGAGGCAACTGTGATAATCGTATTGTAATCCTCATCGCTTGAATTGGTTCGTTGGGTTTCTGGACCCCGTTTCTGAGTCGTGATCCATATGTCGATGCCCAAGTCTCGTCACAACAGCTCATTGTGGGGTCGCTCCGGACTTCTAGTGCGTCTCCTCGCAGGCCCAAGGACAACGCGGAAGGCCCCCAGAGCATCTTCTCGTCTAAGACCGGAAACTCGTTGAGCGCTGTAGTCAAAGAATCAGGCAGCAGGCTGCCAGGTGCCCTCCCTGGAAATTTAACGGTCAGAAATCACTAATGCTTTAAAAAATAGGTTAGTTACTATAGAGAATAGTTTGCACTTATGTGGGTAACTAACCTCGGGCAGCTGTGGCTCTCAAGGCCTCGCAAAGCGGTCGCAGCGGAAGCTATTTCTAAAAGTACTGACAGCATGACAAGTTATTCCATAATTATGATTTGTCAATTATTTTGGAGAGGTTCAGGATTCGTTGGGAACTGCATTATTCCTCTGCAGGAATTGTTGAGTATTCATTCGCCACAGCAAAATTTTTGTGCAGGTAGATAAATTATAGGCTTATTGATTGAACAATTCCTATATGCTGAAGTTTTTGTGTTTTCGAGTTTTTAAAAATTAGTTATTTCTATTATTTACCATTTTAATTGTATTAATAATGTTCAATAGCTGGACTTAAACGATTCTATTTGTCTTACAAACACCATACAATATGTGTTTCAATGATGGTTGATCAATTGGTTTAATAGTAATATTACTTATTAATATAATTATTTTTCAATATAACTTGTTACTTTAAAAACAAGGTAAGAGAAGACGATAAAACAAGCAGACTTCCCATGCCTGTTTGTTTAATTGTAATAGATGACTGAGACTTATTTAACCTTGGAAGCCGAAGAAAGACTGTAGGAGAAAGCTAAGCTCTTACTAAGATATTGCATACTAATTGTGACAAGCCCTGTCCTATCCTCACAGGTTATATTTCCTTTTTCGGATTTGGAGACAAATAAGCTCCTTCTCAATATCCTTTTTGAGAGAAATTGAACTCGGGTCTCCTACTTTCCGAGTAGGTACGCTGACCCCTACACCACCAAGGCATATTAGATAATCTCTCCAACTCCTCACACTTTACTCCGAGTATAAACCTCCCCAAGTAAGACGAATACATCGTCTTATACTCAAAGGAGCTAACAATGTCAGCTATTTGTTAGACTCTCATTTTTTTTCCCTGATATTTCTTCTTTACGGAAAGTAGGAGACCCGGGTTCGATTCCTGGCTGAGGTAGATTTTTTCCTGGATCCCTTTGCATTTCTTGTAGAAAATTTAACGTTGGATTACATACCACCAATTATCATTATCATGTGTGTGTACAAAAGTGAAAATTGATTATTATTATTATTAGATGATTTTAGTTGGGGTTCGGTCAAGGTAGATATTAAAAAAAAAAAAATATGTATTTAAAAAAAAATTATCTGCCAACGTTTCGGCTTACATTGTAAGCCATCTTCAGGGCTTTAGAAATACAATGTCATGAGAATACAATAATAATTCATAATATTATAATACAGAATTACCATAATGTAATGTGATATCAAAAGTATGAATGTAGAAAGGTATGTAAGATAATTTAAAAAACATGCAGACAACAACTTATTAAAAAAATAATTGAATAACATTAAAACAGTAATTTTATCACACCTGCCTAAACCTTAATTGATTATTATTGTTTTATAGTTTGATACTAGAGGTTTGTTTCCATATTCTATTGTTTTATGCCATTGTAATTTTTGAGCTTAAAGCGGTTTGTATTCTGTGGAGATATAAAGTTAAACATTAGAGGATGTGAATTTAATTATTTATTTTGTATATATTAAAATTTAAGTATTTACCATGTAGGCCATGAATCATCAAATCTAAACAACTGACTTATGTATTATTTTAAATAAACTGAGAAAATATCCTTATTAAGTAGTAATGAGTAAAATCAAATTTACTTCTCTCCCCACGTTCAGTTTATTGTACCTTAGCCAACATTTTTAAAATAAGAAGGGCTATACGTCAAATTTATCAGTAACAAATTACTGTCTGTAAAGAAAAGACAAAATATTGATTTGAGTGTCGTTCTTGTTTAGCTTCATATGCAATTAGGGCATTGATTAAGTTAAAATTGGGATGCAATGACCAGCTAAAACATGGAAATAATATGATGTTTTCCGAGCATTAATTAAAGAGATCTTAAAGGAAATATAAGATTTTCATGGGATTTATAAAAAACGGGGGAAAACCTACTTTCAGAAGTGCGAGGAAATAGCCCAAGGAGGAAGAAAATTTAATTTTTCATGGAGATATAAAAACGGGGGAAACCTACTTTCAGAAGTGCGAGGAAATAGCCCAAGGAGGAAGAAAATTTAATTTTTCATGGAGATATTATACATGCTAGCGGATGGGCAGTGTCGTCGACCCCCCTTAACTCGTCTTAGTTTTTTTTTTTCCTGATTATAAATCCGCAGAGTGGAATGACCGGCTTCCCATGCTCCTGGAAGCTTATCTGAGATCGTGGATATGCCAGGTCTTCTCCGGCCGTAAGGAGTCACCGATAACACTAACCAACACTTCAGCGGTGAGCCAAATGTTCGAGTCCATACGGGGCAGTTTTAAAAATGCTTCATATAAGCCAATCAAAATGACTCAATCATCAATTGCATAATCGATAATTCCAAAGACTTTTGAGTTTCGGTTTCAATTACAAGAACCATTTATCAGTTTATTATGGATTATACCGCACAATATAATCCACAAGAAAACCCCTTCACCCTGTTTCGGTTCCCATGCGCTCTCAGATATCTGATTGTCTATATTAGTATGAGGGAGGGGAAAAAAAACAACAAAAAAAAAACTCTGATGTCTGACCAAGTGGGCATGAGTAGCAACGTGGCTAATGATGCCTCGGTTAGAAAATTCTACCGAAATTTATATATATANATTTTTTTTGTTGATAAATACCACTTGCTAAATTAGGGTAAGTGTTAGGGATTTGAAGAATGAAAAAATTAAAACCAATTTTTACCATTGGTTTGTTTGACTTTTGAAAACATATCTAAATCATAATAA
Source organism: Oncopeltus fasciatus (assembly GCA_000696205.2). Lineage (NCBI taxonomy): Eukaryota > Metazoa > Arthropoda > Insecta > Hemiptera > Lygaeidae > Oncopeltus > Oncopeltus fasciatus. The sequence goes on from KZ806995.1 coordinate 447,143, forward strand.
ATGAAAAATGCTTATAGTTTAGGATTTTCACCATACTTTTATCGTATAATTATTTCAATGGAGTTAGGGAGGTTTCTGAGATCTCACAACTTGCAAGGGGATGACACAAATTTAGTTTTTAAGATCCTTTATTCAGGTTTCCATATTTTTTTATTTTTATTAAGTGTTAGCCTCCCATTCAACCACTTAGGGTCATGGAGGGAGGGGCTATCTACAGGTTGCCATCCCATTATAAACGACCATGGCTCAGGACAAGCTCTTAATTAAATAAAAGATTGCCCTAGGCGGGACTCGAACCCGCGGAGCCAGAATTGCGAGACTCGAACGGATCCCATGAACTACCCCGGCGCCCCTAGTCTCAATTTTAAAATATAAAAACCATATTCTAATCTGATGCTAATTGAAAATGAATTATATTTGACTGAAATAGGATAAAGAAAATGTAGGGTTAAAATGTATTTAGTGAGAGATAATGATATATAACCTTAATATTTACGTTGTTATTTCAAAAAAGAAATTTACGAATGTAAGTACGATAGGTGAATGTTTTCCAGATTCAATGTTTCCCGGTCAGCCTAAAGAAAAGCTTGGTGGACATAACTTTTTCACCCTCAAAGTCTTTTTTAAATTTCGTCATTTACTCTTATTAATATACATCTTTAATAAAACATAGGAAAATCTGCTTAGATTAGCAGTTAGAGATAATATATACAAATTTTTTTAGAAGAAATTTTATTGTTTGGCTTTTGGTAAATGGTAATCTCTAATTATGTTTTTGTTTTATATAATATTTTGTTTTCTCATACTGATGGCAGGTGGAGAAAACAAAATCATATCAAAAACACAGAAAAGGAGCAAATACGAATATTAGAAAATATGAACTCGGATCTTTCACGGCTGAAACCATTCTTTTCAATAAAAAATAAACTACTTTTACTGAATTAGAATTTAAAATCTTTATTCCTATTATCATATCAGTTTAGTAAATTAATATATTAGTACAATATAAAATATCCATCACATGAGGAGAGAAGGTGACCAATGACACCACTCTCAATTTATTTACAGATTATGTCCCCAGGAGGTCACGGGGCCATCTTCTTTTTAGTCGTCGGGGTGGATCATAGGGGTTGGAGTCCGATGACAGGGACTGGGCATTTGGATTAGGGTGAAATTGGAGTTTACAGTGGAGGAGCATGAAGCGAGTGGAGATGAAGTCTTGGACGAATGGGATATTATAATCTTGATGTAGGGTAGAGTTCGAGACGTAGTATGGAGCATTTGCAATAACTCTTAGGATTTTGGATTGGAAGGATTGAATACGTTGGATGTTGGAAGGCTTAGCGGCACCCCAGAGTTCTGCACCGTATGTCCAGATCGGTCGTATTAGTGTTTTATATAGAGTCAGTTTATTCTCTGTTGTGAGCTTTGAACGCCTGTTTATTAGTCTGTATAAGAGTCCGTAGCGCCTGTTGAGTTCTTGTCGTTTGATTTTTATATGTTGGCTCCAATTAAGTCGTGAGTCAAGGTGGAACCCAAGGTAACGGACTGAATCAAGGAGGGGTATAGGTATACTATTAAATGTGACATTAGAGGGGGAATCTTTTCTTAGTTGAAAATTTACCTGTACGCATTTGGACTCATTTATCTTAATTCTCCATTTGCTACACCAGTGCTGAATGGCATCTAGGTGGTTTTGTAGAATATTGGAAGCGGTTTTAGGATCAGGATGGGAAGTGAGGATCGCTTTGTCATCTGCAAATAGGGCCAGTAGGGTATTAGGATGGGTGGGGATGTCCGCAGTGTAAAGGGTGAAAAGGATAGGTCCAAGCACACTGCCCTGTGGAACGCCCGCTTTCACAGGGAAGTATTCGGAGTAATCTGATCCTTGCCGGACCCTAAAGAATCGGTTAGAGAGATAAGATTTAAGGATTAGATATATGGTACTTGGGAATATGGACTTGAGCTTATATAATAGTCCAGAATGCCATACTCGGTCAAATGCTTGAGTGACGTCCAAGAATGCACCAGGACAGAATTCTTTTCGCTCAAGGGAAGAGGAAATGTAGTCTACAACGCGAAACACCTGCTGGACGGTAGAATGCTGGGAACGGAAGCCAAACTGATGATTGGGAAGGATATTTGAGGAATTTATGATAGGCATCATTCGTTTTAGAAGAACTTTCTCAAATACCTTGGACATTAAAGGAAGAAGGCTGATTGGTCGATAGGATGATGTATTGTGAGCAGGTTTACCGGGTTTGGGAAACAGGATTATTTCAGAGAATTTCCAGAGAAGTGGAAAGTGTGTGGTTCGAAGGACACTATTATAGAGGTATGTCAGGAAAATGATTGCTTTTTGGGGTAGGTTTCTAAGTATTAATCCGGTGATTAAATCATAGCCGGGTGCTTTGCGTTTAGGCAGATGGTTAATAATATACTTGACCTCAGATGGTGTTACTGCCCTAATCGGCAAGGACATTGGTAATGGTGTGTCCAGTGAATCCTCAACCTCTGCATTATTGGACAAACTGTTAGGATCTGGATGAGGAGTAAATGTTTCTCTTAGATGTCGAGCAAACATTTGGGCCTTGTCTTTGTCGGAAGAGGCCCAGGAGCCATCTTCTCGACGCAAGGGGGTGGAAGGTTCATGGTGTTTCAGAATTCTGCGAGTTGCAGTCCAGAGGGATTTGTCTCCTACTGAGAGGCTTGACAGGTAGGCATTAAATGCCTTATTTCGTAAATCACCTAGTTTTTGTTTTACGAGACGGGATAGCTGGTTGAACTTCCTTCGATCTGAGGGATGCCTGAACCTGTGAAACAGGGCTCGAGCTTTACGCTTTGCCCGTATAAGGTTTTTAATTGAGTCGGGGATGGGCTCTGGTGAATATATAGTGGACTGGGTGCAGTTAGATTTTGAGTTTGCCTCCCAGAGACACTGCTGAATAGTGACAGTAAAGAACTGGACACTATCATCCAGCTCTTCAGGAGTTTTCAAGGAGACTCCGAGGTCAAGTGACTCTTCAAGTAGAGTTCTGAAAAATGGCCAGTCAATGGGACCATTTATTAGTGATGGTGGCAATTGTCTAGGGATGGGTGTGAGTGATAGTGTCAGGAGTACAGGGCTATGGTCAGAGGAAAGATCATTTAACGTAGTTACGGAGTGGTGAAAAGGAATAAGATTTTTACAAATGAAAAAATCCAGGATATCAGGAAGACGGTTAGTATCAGTGGGCCAGTAGGTGGGGGAGGAGGGACATAAAGTAGAGAAATTGTGAGAGGAAATGACATTATACAGAGCACGGCCACGGGAGTTGGTCGCTCTCGTGCCCCACTGAAGGTGTTTCGCATTATAGTCTCCGCCAGAGAGGAAACGGGGACCTAAGGATTTAAAGTGCTCTTGGAATAGGCTTGAGGTAACAGGTTTGTTAGGTGGACAATACACTGCGGAAAGGGTAATTGGAGAAGTGGTAGTATGGATAGACACTGAAGTGGATTGGAGGGAGTCTGTAGGAGTGGAAGGTAGCAAATGATGAGTATGGAAAGTGCGAATGAGGAGCGCTGTTCCACCATGAGCCCGTCCGTCTGGGTGATCAGTTCGGTAAGTTGTGTAGCCTGGTATGTAGAGTTTCTTATTTTTAGTTAGTCGTGTTTCAGTAAGTAATAGTACATCTATACCTTTATCTTCTAGTGTCAGTTTGAGTTCATTTGTGTGTGTTTGGATGCCGTTAGCATTCCAAGGGAGGTCGGAGAAGGAATTAGAATTGGAAGGACTCATTTTAAGATAGATGAGGAAGTCAATTTATCCAGTACTGTTGTCAGTAGGGTTATAAGAGGGGTGAGGAGGGCGCGGAAATCGGAGAAGAAGGAATAGAGCATGGCTTGGAGATCAAAGGAAGCTGATGATGGAGGAACATGGGAGATGGCAGGTCGCTCCCTCCTGGGTGGCTGTCGTTGAGGAAGAGGCGCTTCTTGTCTGGGTTGGTCCGCCTGTGGCTGTTGAATCTGAGGTTGGTGTCTGCCCCGTAACAACGATCTCAGCCTGGGTTGTGGCTCCTAGTTGGTCGATTGTGGGGTCGCTCCCTGTCCACTTAGTGCGGCTCTGTAGGAGATTCCAGACTGGATGGTCCTTGAAGTGGGGCGTGGGTTCCTGGTTGGAGGTTGTTGTATTGGCACCTGAGGGTTCATTACCCTCTGCTTGACCTTCTTGTATATGTCACAGCTCCTGTATGTAGCAGGGTGGCTTTTCCCGCAGAGGGCACAGGTTGCTGGTTCCTTTCTCCTCTTTTGGCAGTCAGTACTGTGGTGTGTGCCACCACATTTTACGCACCTAGGGCTGTAGTTACAGCCGAGCTTTGTATGCCCAAATTGCTGGCAGTTATGGCACTGAACCACTTCCCTTTTTACGTAGGGCTTTTCAACCATTATTATTGTGTGGCATAGTGCCGGAATTTTGTAAATGTCTTGTATATTGGGCGTTTTTTCGACGTCTACGAAAAAGAGCGGTAGTGGTGCCTTGCCATTTTCTCTTCTAGGGCTTAATACATTGAGAATATTTTTTACTATGAACCCTAAGTCGGTTAGTTCTTCCCTAATGTCTTCGATCGGTGTTGTGTGGTGGAGATTTCTAATGACGACTCTTAAAGTCCGTTCTTCCTGTAGTTGGTAAGTATGGAACTGGGCGCTTTCTGATTTGAGATAGCGTACTATCTCCCTGTACGTATCTGATGAGTCTGGGATTATTTTTGTATCTGTCTTTCTACTGATACATGTGTATTTCCCTCGGCCTACTTTCTCATCCAGCTGTCTGCACATCAGGCCGAAGTTCGCTATGTATTTTACAAATATTGGAGTGGGCTTTGGTATTCGTGGGGTATCTGTGGTCTCCATGTTCTCTTCATTAGAGAGAACGTTAAATGGGTTCGCAGTAAAAAATGGCGATGTTTCTGTTAGTTGTGTTGTATTCTGGGCGATTTCTGGGGGTGGGATTGTTGGTGGTGATGGAGGTCTATTTATGTTAGAGGGTTGGCTATTCTCATCGGTATTTTCACTCATATTGGTGGCTGAAGATGACTTCGTGACTCTGTTATTATTCTCGTGTTTGGGCTTGTTTTTGGGGGGCAACATTTGAGAGCCTCCCGCTGAATGAGGGCGCTTTCCTTTCTTCGCTATTTTTTTTTTTGTGGTGGTAAGCATCACTCATTACGTAAATATAATATTAAAAAAAACAAAAACAAAAACAACAGTAAATGTAAATATTTACTGCTCTTTATCGCTAAGCCGGGGGACCGAGCAGAGATTACTTAATCTGCTTAGCCGATAGTGTAAGCCGGCCGATAACAGCCGAAACAATTGCAGAGAGCTAACAAAACACGTCCTCTCTCTACAATGGCTCTGTCGAACTTCTAATATATTAGTAAAGTATGGTTTCAGGATGCTGCTTCGAATTGTGCTGTTAAAATTGATTGTGGTTACAGTTTTGGGAAAATCAATCATACATCAATGCTATACAAAAAATATGAAAATATATAATTTAATGTCGACAATGACGCCATATGATGAAGTCAGAGGTGAAATTACTAAATTCAAAGGTAAATATAGCTTTTTTTTTTTTAAATTTTATAGATTTTACATTTTTCATTATTATTTCTCATAATAAGTAATAACTTTATACATTTTTTTTGTGGTATTTAATCCCACGTAAATTTTAACAATTTTTAATGCAAGGGAACAGAATAAAAATCTAACTGTCCCAGCCAGGACTCGAACCTGGATCTCCTGCTATCCGGGCCGGTGCATTTTCCATTTACGCTACCAGGACAAGTCTGATAAGTTATTAAATTCCACGCACTAGTGTCCTGGCTGGGACAGTTAGATTTTTTATTTTGTTCCCTTGCACTAAAAAATGGTTAATAAGTAATAACTTTTCTGGGATTTATTTGTAACTTTACTTGGTTAATCAATACTATTTTCCGAATGTTCTACAAGAAATTGAAGTATTCACATTGGTATATATATATATATATATATATATATATATAAATATATATATATATACATATACATATATACTAGCGGACCCGGCAAACTTCGTTATGCCACAATTTTTTTTAGGGCGTTGCTGGCCCTAAGCAAACATTAGTGTTGTATTATCACACGATTTAAGTAGAGCTTTTAACGAAATTTACGGCCTTCAAGTAAAAATTCACGGAATACCTATCATACATTTTTGTTCACAGAATAATTTACATATGGTGTATATATGGGCTCAACTAAAAAAGAAACACATGTATTTAAGGCAAATTAGAAATGAAAATTTGATTTTGCCACGCCCCTCCGCCCACAGACCGAAAATAAAAAATCAGACTTCACAGTGTCACCCGCCTGAATATTTCCCTGAAAATTTCATCAAAATCGGCCCAGCCGTTTTAAAGTCCATACGTTACATACATACACACATCCTATTATATATATATGAGTGTGGTTCTATTTTTATCGGTGTGAGAAATAATCAAAAACTTATAAAGAAGGTGTCAAAAAAAAGACAGCCACGTTTGGAATATCGAAATGCCAGAGAAGTTAAGGCTTGTTGAGTTTCACATCAAGGTGCCCTTTAGTTTTTAAGAAAATGGTTTCGTTAGTCTTAAAAGTTTTCGTATCGATACAACCCAGGCTTATACTTTAAAAATAATTGCCTCCTTGTCGTATTAAAAAATATTACTAGTTTAAGAAAGAAATTTTGTAATAAAAGTGTCTGTAGGCCGAGAAAAAAATAAAATGCTCACAGTCTAATTCTAAACGCACTAGAGTAACATCTACCTCTCTGGTGTTAAATATGGATTTTCAAAAATGTCATCTAATGATTTTTAAAATCATCTGAATATATATATACAAGATCCTTTAGACATATCATGTTCTATGGAGACAGGAATTTCTGACCAACAAAGGGTTTATCTTTATAGTATAATTCTTATATAGGTTTTTCATTTATTTATTTTACTTCTAAGGTAGACAAGTTTTTGCAAATCATTTCTAAATTTTCCATAATTGTATTTTTGATTTCCTCTCTTGCAGGTTGTAAACCCAAAAGTTTATGGGGTTTTATTCGTCATGGAACAAGATATCCCCATGATTCTCAAATTGCACGATTCTCAAAATTGACAGTATTCAGTGAGGAGGTTCTAAACAATCATGCGGAAAAGAGTAAGTAGACTTAAGACCTGTTCTCCCACTGTTCAATTACTATTCACAATTCCACTCTTTATCTTACCACAATAATTTATTTATGTACATATTCTATTGAAGGTATGATTTCACATAATGAAGCCGTTTCATAATAGGTACCTACCTATTATTTTATTAAATGTAAAGTTATTTTATTCGAAATTGATTATTTTAATTTACCTGAAAAATTAAAATCATAACTCACTATCTGTAATTTTACGTTTAGAAAAAACCTAGAGAACAAAAATGTTAAGCTTAAGAATATAAAAAAGGTCATATGTTCTACTTTATTGTTTGTTTGGGCTATATTTCGCTTTTTACGGCTTTTTCAGGCCTTAAGAAGCATCATACTCTGTTTATATTTTAATATCCTAATTTTTATGTTCAAAATTCAAAAGAAAAAACACAAATCTCTCTCCAATGTTAATAAAATAAGAATATATTCAGGAATGCTACATCAAACATTTAGCAAATTTCAATCTAAAATTACAAATATAAATAATTGTTTGTTAAAATAAATAGGAATTTCTTCCAATAAGAAGGGTTCTTTCTTTTCTATTGAGTAGAAAAAATAAGATTAAATTATTTATTTGAATCGTACAGGGAGCAAAAAAAAAAAAAAATACTAGCTCCTTGAAAGATTAAAATAAATCAATAAATGTGGGATTACTTTACCACAAATATCATCATGATTTAATTATGATTAAATTAGAACAAACAAGAATTAAATCTAATACTATTCTAAAAATACTTCTCAAATATGTAGTTTGCAAATGCTCCCTATCACGTGTCCAATTCTTCTCTTCACCACGATCTTAGTATTCCTTTTGTTCAAGACCTCATTTGTTCCCGCTTCATCCTTTTCCACAGTAAACTGCCATTCCATCCTAATCCACTAGCACAGACCATGTCCTCCAACTCCAACCCCTACAACCCTCCCCGTCGACTAAAACGAAGATGGCCCCGTGACCATCTGGTGACATAGTTTGTAAATAATTTGAGAGTGGTGTCATTGGACACCTTCCCTCCTCATGTGATAGACATTGAATGTCATTTTTTAAAAATTCATAATTTTTTTATGAATTGTGGTGATCAAATTACAAAATGTTTTGATTTAATAGAATGTAATAAATAAATAAAAGTTTAATAATAAAAAAAAAATTATGTTGAGAAATTCAAATTTTTGATAGTTGAAGTGCCTCTTCAACAATCAAAAATATTATTTTCTCAAAATATATTTTTTTAGTTATTATTAAACTTTTATTTATTTATTACCTTCTGTTAAAT
>KZ806995.1:456747-471387 GCA_000696205.2 Oncopeltus fasciatus
ATGCACCGGCCCGGATAGCAGGGGATCCAGGTTCGAGTCCTGGCTGGGACAGTTAGATTTTTTATTCTGTTCCCTTGCACTAAAAATTGTTAAAATTTACGTGGGATTAAATACCACAAGAAAATTAATATTTACTTACTTACTTTTTCCTTTATCTCACTGCAATCCTCTGATAATTTATCTTTATCTGACCGTAATCTCACCTTCCCCCTCCTCTTCGCCCTTCGCCTTTTACCAGTGTATCTGTACTTTACCCATTTTTCCCACAGCATTGTGATGCAGATTTTATCGTTTAGTCAACATATTTCTCCCACTTTATCCCCATGATTGGTAGTTTTGATGAATTTCTTTGTACATATAGTTTCTCTATTTTCTAATATACTTAGAATAAAGTTTTATTTTTAATACATTTTTAATTACAACCCTTAAATTGTATAGGTGATAAAGTTCCTATTCTAGAAAATACAGAAATATAATGACAAATCTATTGTGTCAGAGCACTGTAATTTTCTCGTGTCGACCTCCAATAGACCTCCTATATATTGAAAAGAGGAAGAAAACAAAGTACTTATAAGCTCTAATGGCTACTGGCAGTCGATGCGCACGCAACAAAACAAAAACAAAGCGCTTATAGAACAAAACCAGGCATTAAGAGTTTGTTCGTAAGCCACTTGGAAGGGCGCCCCTATTATATTCCTGAGAGAGTAATAAACAGAGTTCTATCTCAAATTAAAAAAAAAAAAAAAAAAAAATCTGTCTAATTAGATGATATAAAAGTGTTTATATAGTACTATTCTCTAGAACATATAAAAATCTGTATGTCTTTGAGAGACTCGGAGAGTCAAATTTTGAATTAGATTTAGGGAGAATACAAAAATACTAATACATGAAGGATAAATTGTGAGATTTATCAAGTCAAACTCATTTGAAGTTCAAACAGTAAAAGGATTATAGTGTAATCATCTCCTGCCCAAAACAAAAAAACTTTAAATTCCACGTTCAAGTGAAACATTGACTTCAATAATGGCCGGCCTTAACTAACTATTAAGTCCGCAAGGCATTAAACCAAATCTTCAGCCTCTTCAATCACTTACAATAGTTCCTTTTACTCCCGACACCATAAAAATGTTTAAATCTTACTTCAGAAGAATAATAAAAAAATTTCAGTAATGAACAAACGATTCAAAACGTGTTTTAAAAAGTAACACTTCAGTACATTTTATTTAATTCAATTAACTTAATATTTGCAAAATAATTCTTTATGACATACCTGTACCCAGTCTTTTTGATAGTAACGTCCATCTAGGAACAACAATCCTTGTCCAAAAGTTCGGTGGATTCGAAAGACTAATCGCTCTGCTCGTATAAGCAGAACGCTAAATTATTCGGAGACTCAATTTTCTGCAATTGATAAGGAACTCTTTTTGGTTATATTGAGCAAGATTTAATAAAAAGTATTAAGAAATACATTCACTCTAAAACATCCGTAATTTTAATGCAGACTTTTACAATGAATAAATTATGTATGTATGCATTATTGGACAAACTGTTAGGATCTGGATGAGGAGTAAATGTTTCTCTTAGATGTCGAGCAAACATTTGGGCCTTGTCTTTGTCGGAAGAGGCCCAGGAGCCATCTTCTCGACGCAAGGGGGTGGAAGGTTCATGGTGTTTCAGAATTCTGCGAGTTGCAGTCCAGAGGGATTTGTCTCCTACTGAGAGGCTTGACAGGTAGGCATTAAATGCCTTATTTCGTAAATCACCTAGTTTTTGTTTTACGAGANTATATATATATATTTTTTTTTTATGGCTTCCCAAACACTAGGGTCATTATTGCCTCTTACGTACAGCAACGGATGATAAAGGAAGGAATATTGTTCATAACGTTCGCCGCGAAATATGGAGGTGGACAGTCGAAAGCCGCCCGCGACAGAGGGGCACGAACAGGAGGCCATGTCACGGCACGAGGCAAACCACAGCACCGAGCCGACCCCATACAATTGGCTCCTTCTTTAGTCCTGCCTAAGGAGTCCTTAGTGAAGTGTGCATGGTGGGACTAGGCCATTAAAACCCTCCAGGTCGACAATATACTGTAAGTAGGAGGTCAAACTCACCACGACCCAAAGACAGGCCGCCGTCCGCCCCCACCCACGCAGGCCGTACAGACCGTTAATTATTCATTGAAAGCAAACTATTGACAATTCAGTAGAGAGAATAAAAATTAAATCACATTATATAAATTAGCATCTTTGAGGTATTTGATTAGCCGGTCTATCGTGTCTGGATTATTCTCTAAAATATTTTCTAAGCTCGAAGGAAGAGCATATTGTCTTCTTTTATTATATTTAGAAAATGAAACACTCGTGGGTGCGATAAATAGTAAACAAGAACAGTTGGGATAAAGAGTAGGGGAACACACAAAAAGAAAAAAAAATACAAAGAGAAAAATTTTCGGGAATCTCTCGTCCTTCGTCGGTGAAGATTGAAGAGAGACTGGTAATGCAAAAAGGACTCAAAGGAAGGGAAAAGCGATAGGGAGCATCCTGTTCAGAACCACAGTCCCTTCTTCCCATAGCAAAATATGCTGAGAGTCATTTAATGAGTTATAATGACGTTTTCCAAGTTCAAGTAATTGAACAAATTTCCGACACGGCTTCAGATTTGCAATTGAAGACGAGAGAGTGGGCCTATATCCACATTCTCAAAGCCACAACAAGATCAATTGCCAACAATAAGAGGATTAGGGAAATCCCATTCGTCTTTCTCTTCCTTTGAGTCCTTTCCGCATTACCAGTCCCTTTTCACTCCTCACTGACGATCCCAAAATCCTTGTGATTTCTTTTTGTGTATTCTCTGCCCACCTGTTATTGATTGCTATTTATCGTAGCCAAGAGTGTTTAATTTTCTACACAAACTTCCTTTTGATTTTTTATTTTTCTGAATGCACTGCTCTCTCTATCCCACCTGTTCTTGATTGCTACTTATCGCATCCACGAGTGTTTAATTTTCTACACACACATATTCATGAATGTGTGTAATATATATATACACATTTCAGTAACCCTCATTTCAAATATTGATCGAAGAAAAATATCTAAAGAATTTTAAAACAATAAGCCGTGGGAACAACCAAAATTGATGNTATAAATATATCAGTCCTTTTTCCAACTCTATTGTCGTCGAGTAAAGACTGAACTCTTACTTAGCTCGTTAGTCTTGAAAGGTGCACAGTAAATCAGACTGTCGTATTTAGTATATTATAGGGATACAGTTTCCACGGAAGCTGGTTCGAACAGAACTCTGGTCGTGTTACAGGAGGAGGCCTGTGCAGTGAGGACCTGAAAGCCATCGGGAGTTGGAGCTTGGCCGTGAACGAGGACCAGGACATGCTGCTCACCATGTCCGGCCTGGAGGAATTGCGGAAGTTTGGCCAGAGGCTTGGCAATGCCTTCTCGGACCTTATGGAAGGTCCTTCTGACCTGGATGTAAATATTTCCTTGAAAAGTTGTTGTTGGCTTCAAGGCGAAACTTAGTTTTCCCCCTTATTTTTAATTCAACTTTTAATTTGATTTCAAAATAACTATTTCTATACTTAGGTAAATAATCTAAAGGGTTAATATCACTACCAATGAATATAGAACTAGCATACCTTATATTATCCGTCTTCATTGGTTTCTGCAAACCATCTTCTGTTGGCGAGCGCTTTCGGACATTGTCCATCATGGCCAAGAAGATGGACAATGTCCGAAAGCGCTCACCAACAGAAGATGGTTTGCAGAAACCAATGAAGACGGATAATAGAAGGTATGATATTTCTATACTTGGTATCTCTCAAGGAATAAAAAAAAAAAAAAAATCAATAACAAAAAATTCTTTGAATAAAATAGGAGATGATGATTTTAAGAATATTTCTCCATTTATTAAATAAAAACAGAATATAATAAAACAAGCAGGTATTTATAAATAACTTTAAATTTTGAGTATGTTGTTTAATGTTTAAATGCAAAATAAGCTTACAGGTAGCAGAGTGCTAATAATAGTGTGGAAATGAATGAAGGAAGTTCATTGACAGGCGATCTAGTGGAAGCACTAATAACACTTGGGAACAATTTGAAACTCAATTTCTGTTGAGTTAGATTTTTTAACTGTTTTCTATAGAATCAGGCATGCTGGTTTCACTATCACGTCACGTGATGGGAGGGGCGCATGCTGGTCTAGACCTGCCTGTTTAGTTACGTCACTTATACTGTGGTGAAACGTTGTGTGTCGGTAAGCAGTATTTAGTATTTCGTTTCCTTATGGCTACCTCTGCTCCTACACTAAGTTTAAAGCTATTTGTTCTTAATCTAAAACTAATAATAAATTACTGCTGACATTATTTTATTTTTAATTTAGTACATGTAGTGAAATATAAATATAACTAATGTTATTTTTTATTGTTTTTAATTATTTGTATTTCTGTCTCCTTTGTTCAATCAAAATTAGTGTTATGAGAAATACTTCCATTGTGTGCCATCCTTTGCCTCACTAAATTTTGTCCACTTGTTTAAGGACTATGTGTCCTCTATTTTGCCAAATTTTCTTTCTTAAAGTTTATGTTCTCTTAATGATGATTATACATAGAATTTTTCTAATTTTAATTCACAGTTTATTATATATTTCTTCCCCAAATCCAGTCCATTAAATTTAAATCAATAATCCTAGGTCCACTTAGAATCATTATTATTACCTACAATTTATTTATGCGCATATGTGCACATTGTTAGCCTATCAAATTTAGTTAACAATTTAGAACCAGTAATAAGAAATAATCAGTGTCCTCTTCAAAGAATAATATAAAAAGTATATTCAGTTAGTGGTCTTTTTTTATACCTAACTTTTATAATTTGCAAGTTTTTCTGAGAAATTATCTGAAAAAAAATTTGATAGTAGACAACTCGCAAGTTTGCACAATTTTTAGGGTTGGGTTTTACTCTGTGAAAGTAAAAATCTAAAAACATAAATTTCTCAATAAATGAATACACTGGTGAACAATTTGAAACTCAATTTCTGTTGAATTAGATTTTTTAACTGTTTTCTATAGAATTAGGCATGCTGGCTTTAAAACTGTTTTTAGTTTTCTTCTATCACATCACGTTCGGTTTCTATATGGGAGGGGCGCATGTAGGTCTGCCTGTTTAGTTACGTCTGTTATACTGTGGTGAAACGTTGTGTGTCGGTAAGCAGTATTTAGTATTTTGATACGGATTTGTACAGAACTACATAGTGTGTTTGAACTAAAACGTCTCCTTATTGCTGGCTACCTCTGCTCCTACACGTCGACAGTGCGATAATAGCCCCGATTCGTTTTGTTATATATGTGGCAGTTTTACCATTCCCAGTCAAAGGACAAACATCAGTACATTTGTCAGACAACCATATTTTGCCTATTTAAAAGTGAAACTTAGTGATCAAGGTATAGCATGGGCACCTCATAAAGTGTGTAAACAGTGTGTTGAGGGTTTACGGATGTGGACCAAGGGAACACTTGCTAAGCTTCCATTTGGTATACCTATGATTTAGCGCGAGCCCAAAGATCATTCAAGTGATTGTTACTTTTGTATAGTGAAAACATTGGGATATAACAAGAAAAACAAATGTAAAATAGAGTATCCTAGTTTACCGTCAGCTATACGCTCTGTACCGCATTCAGCCGAAGTCCCCGTGCCAGTTTTCAATGAATTTTTCCTCTTTGGAAGAAGGGGAATACAGATATGACATTCAAAAACATTGTTTAAGACTTTTTTTTTTTTGGAAATAAACGAGCATTGAATTACTCCAGCAACTCTTGGAAAGCTTCCAAAAGCTAGGTTGCAATATGAGCATTAAATTGCGTTTTTTACACAATCTTGTCTAATTTCCTAACAGTCTAATTTCCCTGGCAATCTTGGTGCAGTGAGTGATGAGCAGGGTGATCGTTTCCATCAAGATTTGTGGGTCATGGAAGCAAGAAATCAGGGTAAATAGGACGTACATATGATGGCTGACTATTGTTGGAGCATCACGCGCGAATGTACACATACTAAACACTCCAGAAAAAGCTACAAACAAAAATTTTTATCTTAATTTTTAAGTACTGTTCATTAATTAAACAATTTTATATGTATGAACTTGATTTAACTTACATTATATGTTTTGTAAACTGTATATTTGGTACGTTCTTTTAAATACATGGTTTTTATGATTTCTGAGGATATCCTGTAGTTTAAAAAGTTGACGTGATAACAAAATCTGAGGTTATTTTCAGATTCAGACGCCAAGAGTTAGTGAAAAAACAGTGTCAGATCTAACTAAACAAAAATATGTTTCCCAGTGTAATCAAATTTCATGTTGATAAGAATAGATAGCGCTAAGAGGTCGTAATAAATAATTGTTTTAACAATAGATGTATAATTAAACATATTAAGACTCGAGTCTTAATCATCGATCGATCGATCGAATTTTTATTTTTTTATAATTATATGAAGTCACTTTAACTTATTTCTTCTTTTTTCGTGGACTACAACTCTTGGTTAACTCAAAGCCTCCTGCAGTTTAGTTCGCCAGTTATCTCTTTTTTTTGCTGTTCGCATCCCCCTGCTCACTCCATCTATCCATCGGGGCCTAGGTCTTCCTATTCTCTTTGTGCCCCATACTTTCTGATCCATGATCTATCTCGGTATCTAGTCAGGAGTCATTCTGGCTACATCATCGATCTAACTAGGAGAACTGAAGGTTCTTTAGGAATTATGCTTTGCTTTTAAACATTCTCCAGCGACTTTTACTTTTGTTTATGAAAAGTAGTGAAACGTTAAGAGAAATATTAAGTGATAGTAATTAGCAAGTTATTTTGAGGCCTCTTTGTAAATAAGCACATTTAATCCATTTATATATATATTTGTGAACTAGCTATAAGTAATTTATCTTTTCTGTTTACTTATGTATTAGCAGTAAGGTTGTAGGGTTATCTGTTATTTTTAGTATAACTTTTTATTATAATAATTAAACTTATTTTTCTATGAAGAAGTGAAAAATAGGAGATTGAAAAGATAGATTTTTCGGTCAATGTTTTGAGGTTCATTGTCCTTAATTTATTTTTTGTTTAAATTGTCTGAAATCCTCAATGTTATATCACTTATTTAATACAACAAAAACAGTGAAAAACCAGGGAGGGGATATGAATTAACTCCCAAGTTCCTGGTAATAAACACAAATATGTGTGTGCGCGTGTGAGTAGGTGGTTGCGCGCGCTCATTTGTGTGAAACGATAATGATATTTTATTTTTAAATTACAGATTAAAATTAGTTCAAAGGAAAGAACCCGACAAAGTGCTGAAGCTTTGACAACAGGTCTTTTCGGCAAGAATTTGAAGATTGACAAAAGAAATGAGTATGATGATTTAATAAAAGTAAGTAAGTGTATATTTTTTAATAATTAATAAACTTGACTGACCTATAGATATAGAGACGTATATTTTAACCAACAAATGGAGTTTATCAACACAAATATTAATCAAATGCAATAATACATAAAAATAATATATTCCTTAAAACCAATATAAATACATAAATACTTAAAATATCTAGTAACATCCGTAACAAAAGAGGTTTCCCTCAAATGTTTACTTTTAGACAGAAAAATAAAGATACATAATTTATAAATGTATTTATAAATTTTTTTAGGATTATATTCATTTTGTGTGTTAAATGTAACAAATTTTACAAAATAGATAGCTATTATCTTCTTACCTTTTTTTACAGTCTTTCCGTCGGTTGAATTGTCTTTTCCTTTTACAGCTCTAATATTTCCTACCGAAATCCAATGCAATTTCGGATTGTATTTTCCAAATATTGTTATTGTGATAGATCTATAAATAATTGCTCCACAGGGTCTCCGAAAAATGTTTATTATAAATGTAGAACAAAATTTACTAGACCAAAATACTAGGGAATCACTGATTCATTAGCTCACATATACAACCCAAATAAATCAATAAGTGAACATTTTAATCGTATATAAAAAAAAAAAAAAAAAAAAAAAAAGAACATATTTATTTGGTATTAATAAAAATTCATACAGTAGATACAGAAATATTCTATCAATTTTTGGTGTAAGGGAACAGAATAAAAAAATCTAACTGTCCCAGCCAGGACTCGAACCTGGATCTCCTGCTATCCGGGCCGGTGCATTTTCCACTTACGCTACCCAGACAAGTCTGATAAGTTATTAAATTCCCCGCACTAGTTTCGAGAGTCTAACCTCCGAGGCAGACGGATATATCGTCTTATGCTCGGAGGAGCTGACGTTGTCAAGCTGTTTAAATGACTCTCGTTATTTACTTTTTAATTTCTAATTTTAAAAATATTAATTTTCTTGTGGTATTTAATCCCACGTAAATTTTAACAATTTTTAGTGCAAGGGAACAGAATAAAAAATCTAACTGTCCCAGCCAGGTCGAGTCCTGGATCTCCAGCTTTCCGGGCCGATGCGTTACCAGGTTCGAGTCCTGCCTGGGATAGTTAGATTTTTTATTCTGTTCCCTTGCACTAAAAATTGTTAAAATTTACCTGGGATTAAATACCACAAGAAAATTAATATTTTAAAGAAATATTTTATGTTATACTTTCGAGTTAGATCAGCCATGAGAGAAGTGCTAAAGGCCGCAACTTTCTTTCTCTCACAGATTATTTTCTTCAAAATAATAGAAAAATAATAGAATCTACCCATTACCTGATACAGTTGGTTTCGAATTCGGTGTCATCTACTCGCTTCTGCATATGTAAACCTGTGTTAGTAAGCTTGTTTAACTATGTAACCCGATAGTCCAACAGAGCTCAAAATATTGTAGGCTCAAAAATTTAAATCTTCATTGTTTTTTATACCTTAGTTATTGTTATTATTCTAGAATGAAAAAAACTGTCCGAATTGGAAGAAAAATACAAAAAATACTAAACGATCAGAAGAAATGGAAAAATTTAAAAGTAGTAAAGAATGGAGGGAAGTCATAGAAAATGTGAGCGCAAGGCTTGGTTTTCAGAGAAATCTGCAATATGGTAAGATATTTTAAAATTAAATATAATTAAATATATACTNCTTAAATATATTAAGTTTAAATTACCTTTAGTTCTCTTATAAAATAAATCATATTAAAATAGAAGCTAGTTTTAAACTATTTAATTTTTACTTATTTGCAGTTAATTTTAATTGTTTTCAAAGGAATAATTTTACACAAGTAATTTAGAACTGTTATTCAATTCTATTAAATCGTTGAGAATTAGAAAATTTCTAATCGGAAGACTAATTTCTTTAAAAAAAAACTATGAAAAAATGTTGAAAGAATTCTATAAACCTTTAATAATTAAATATGAGTAGCTTAAGATATGATCTTGTAATTCTGTATACACACACACATAAATAATTATATACACAAAGTCCATACAGACATACATCTTTAGCCACCTTAAGTGAATTCATCACCTGTGAGTCTTTTTAAATATATCGATCTTAGTCTCCCTTCGGGTCGATATCCAACCACTGTTGGGTTCATTGTCCAGAGAAATATTTTCTTCTTCAAATGTCTCCTGTTCAATTACACAAACATTGGGACTAACCAATAAAAATATTTGTATACTTACTGACAGCAAATCTGCGTTAGATATGATCACAATAGACAATTCCCCTACCTCATAATCGAAGACACAAAAACAATTTTTTATAGATTACAGACAATAGTTAACAACCGGATTAGTTTTGCTTGGATAATAGGGCATTCAGGTATACAAGGGAATGAATTCGCTGACAGAGCAGTGAAGTCTGCATCCCGAGATCCTTCGCTGTCTGTGTGTTACAAACTTAGCTCAAAGCAACACCTTAAACACCTATTACACGAACAGGCCTTAATACATTGGCAATCCAGATGACACAGTACACCCAAATCAATCTAAACACTTATACAAATTTGTACCTGACATACAGACGTACTATAAGAATACATGGACAGACTTCCACCTGGCTCAAGCCATTACAGGACATGATACAGTCAACAGTTATATTTACAGATTTAAAATTAAAGATTCTCCTTACTGCCCTAGTAACTTACACACGAACAGACATATCTGCATTACATATATGTCTGTACACCACTTACAGACTACAGGACAGAACTAACAAGAAATGCACCACTGAAATACGGGAAATGGCCAGTGGAAGCAAATTTATTGATGGACGAATTACTACCAGTATTCAAAACTCATTAAAATTTCTCTTGAAAAAAATTAAACACATAAATAAGAAATACTCACAAATAAATTATCTAATTGAGTTTACAATATATAAAATCGAAACCATATATTTATTTAAGTATTCTGTATTGTATAGTTTTCTTTCATTTCTTGTTCATATTTTTAATTTAATTCAAAGCTCTTTTTTCATTTCATTCATTCTTTTTGTTACAATTCTTCTATCTTCGTTCTTTTGTTGTTAGTTATTGTTTGCTTCATTATTATTTTTATTTGTTAATAGTATATTGTAATTAACTAATATAATTATTTACTATACATGTACATTGGATAAAATATTCGTATGGTATGTGCAGATTAAACTCTCTTCTTGCAGGGTTACTGTCATGAGGAAAAAAAAATATCATGTTCATCTTAAACTTTTTGTCTTTATATCGTGCAATTGGCGATATCTTTATATATTACAATCGGCGTTTTAATCACTTAGAGCAGTTTTTTTTTCTTTTTTCTTAATCCTCTGTAGCCCTTAGCCTACATACATCTCATAGGAGCACCTTTATGTGAAACCCATGTTTCATAGCTGTACATTACATTATATGATTTCATTGAGCTCTCTTATCTGAAGTGCCTTAGACACTATTCTTGTTATCAGAAAGCGGGCAACTGATAAGAAACGTAAGCGCTTAAGATTATTTGATCTATCTCTCTAAATTGGTCATTTACAGTCATTTATAGGCTACCAAATGCCCATAGAAGTTTAAGTGATCAACTTTAAAGAAGGACTCAAAGCAGGAGTGAAACAGAGAGGAAATAATTAATTTCTAGTTCGAGCAGATTGATGTAAAAGGCTGCGATATCACCAGCAAGTCTATTGGCTTACAATTTACCGTAGATAAAACAAAGAAACGGTTAGCCATGAATTACACACGGAATACCTCATAAATTTAGGGAAAATAACCATTTTTCATTTGATAAATGATTTTTTTTATTCGTAATTCTCAGTTTATTAATATTTATTTAAATTGATGTACATCAACTTGCCAGCCGATGGAATTTTGTGGTGTATTTAATGCATTGGCTAGCTCTTGTGTCTTCATTATGGCAGACTTCGGCTTTTACATCACTTGTGTAAGCTTGGAATTTGTTTTTCTTGACACATTTACTTCTTATTTTGCCTAGAGACATTATCATATTATCTCTTTCAAGGGAGTGTTAAATGAGTCATTCTCCTTGTCAAAATCCTGTTCAACATTAAATTTGTTCAGAAATAAACCCTTCATCAGAATTTAAGCCCTGTACGCCCCGATTATTTCCCATCTTTTGTCTCAGATTTTCTCCTACACCTTCATAACATCCTGCCTAGTTATTGTCCGGGGTTTATTCATTAATTTTGAGTATAAAACAGGTCAGGATTTTTACGCAACTGGGAGTAAGACTCCGCCCCTGAAATTTTACTTTTTCTCGAGGAACCCCTCTTCAAGATTGGACAAATGAAAACTGTGTTCTACCTCTTTGGAATATTTTCTTCTCTCTAGGTCTTGAGTAGTAGCTGATATATGAGCAGCTCTTCTTCACTTTTGAATAGTTCACTTTAAAGTTCAGAATAGAATTGGCCAGCTATCGATTCCGGGAGCTTTTCAAGTCTTCTGCTTTGATTCCAACATCGATAAGATACGGTTCTTCAACTAAATTTTGTTTCAAATCTGGGAAAAATATTCCAAATATTATAAAATAATGTATATATATATATATATATATATATATATATATNTTTATTTATATAAAATTCAATATTATTCAAATATTCATTTATTGAAATACTAATGAATTCGCTTAGTTTCCAGCATATCGGACTTCTACTTTTCACACACCATGGCAACCGTACCTTCATTAAACCGGTATTATTTCAGCATACTTTGTTCTTTGCTCTCATTTGTCCCATCAGATATCTATCCCTGCAGTGTGTGGAAATTAAGCATAGGGCAAGGGGTAGAAGTTAGCATGATTGTTTTGCAAAACAGAGAAGATCTACCTTGATATTTATTTAATATTAAGATATAAGGTATTTGAATCTACCTTGACCGAACCCCAACTAAAAACATCTAATGAGAAGATCAGCTTCCCTCCTGTCCTTGAACATGTCATATATATATATATAGGAATTCATATTTGGTTAAAATCGAATGAGAAAAAAAAAAGGGGTGTGAGGCGGAAACCACAATTTATAATCTTATATTAAGGGAGTAATTTACTAATATAACTACGATGAGTGAGTGATTCTCCCATTCTACCTTCCCAGCCAGTCTAGAGCAAAATTTAGTTATTTAAAATAATAACTAAATTTTGCTCTAGACAGTGGCAAGTAAAAGCTAAACTTGAAATATTTTAGCTTTTACTTGCCACTGTCCTCTCTGTAAACTAAATTTTTTCATTTACACTTATTTTTAGCCATCTTTAATGAAACAAGGGGAAACTGCTTAGATTAAGCGGCTCCTGTGTGACGGACTTTTTCAGTTTGATCTGAGAGATTCGGTACATGCTGAACTTCAAGGGGTTGGAACCGTATTCTTCAGCACAATTCCTTATTTAGAAAGGTTTTAAGGATAATTGTAAATTTAGAGAAGTATTATCTTGATGTTCAAAGCAACACCCTCCGAGACTTTTTAATGACTATTTTTTGAAATTGTTACCTCCCATTAACAAAAGAAAACACAAAAATGTATCATTTTACCGAAACAAAAAGCTTGTTTCTCTTTAGAGAAATCTGCTAGAAATAGCGGCTATTGTGATCAGTAGATTTAGTAGCCCTTTCAATTTGGAAACAAAATGTGAAATTTATTAAGTCTGGGACATTTTAGACTATACCAATTTTGAAGTTTTTTGTCAAAATTGTAACTCCCTCCTCCCTCTTTCTTGTTTATATTTTTTTCCTTTCGCTTTTAATAAAATTACAGTTTAATTATTTTCTTTTGATGTTTATGGAAAATATTAATTTAACTTGTTTTAAAATTTTTACTTTTTTCTTCATAAATTGTTCTGCAATAGATAAAATGTATTTTTTATACTCTTTAGTATTGAAGTTATCTTTAAGTCTGCTATTGCCTGTTTGTAAGTTTTCTAAATAAATATTTTTATGACTATTTAAATTCTTTCCGTTGCATTTTAAGACTATGTTTCTTAAAATCTTTATGGTATAATCTTACTGACTATCATACACAATAAAATATATGTTTTGCTGTGCAATTCTTCCAGTTAAACTTTTGCCCGCGGTCACTTGTCAATTTCTAATATTGGGTCAATATAACGTCATCATGGTGTCAATGAGCTATATGTTACGTAGCTGGTTGCACTAGCAGGTATAAAACATTTTACTGCTACAAGAAAAAAAAGATTGAAAAAGTTGGGGTGGTTTATCCCTTAGGTAGGGATATATATATACATAAATGAATATAAAATCTTTTAGAAACCTCATGTAATACCTCCATCCTAGGTCATTGTTATGACGCTACAAGAGTATCCGACTATGATCCCAATACGACTCTTCTTTTTTTTTAAAATCATTGGTTATGTATGGGACACCTATAAATATAGTGTTTCAAACAAGTTGTTCTATTAATAATTTAAAATGTATAACAAATAGTTAATAATCTCGTATTATATTTGACAGATGAGATTGTTTAATTTTGATTGTAGGTGAGTTGAAGGACATCTATTATATTTGTGCTTTTGAATATTCGTGGTACCACAACCCAAAGGATTCTCCATGGTGCTTTGCTTTCAGCGACAGAGATCTCAAGGTACAATAGTTTTTAATATAGTTGGAGTTTGGCCAGAGAAGATGGAAAAATAGGATTTAGTAAAAGTATAGAAATTATTTGGCATTATTGTATTTCACATTTGTGACAAATAAAAGCGGATTAGTTTGGCAAAACAATTATGGAAAACAGTCATCCTAGTCACTCCATGTTATTACTATCAGCTCTAAATGTACCTTCTAGCCTAAACTTACAGTATAGGTTAAATCCTATGTTCTTAAGAAGAACAATAATAAACCAGCTGTACAGGTTAAGTCATATGTTTTTAAGAACAATAATAAACCAGCTGTATAGGTTAAGTCATATGTTTTATATGACAATCTGCTCCAACACCTCCAGATTTCAGGAACAA
Organism: Oncopeltus fasciatus; assembly: GCA_000696205.2. Lineage (NCBI taxonomy): Eukaryota > Metazoa > Arthropoda > Insecta > Hemiptera > Lygaeidae > Oncopeltus > Oncopeltus fasciatus. The sequence continues at coordinate 471,172 of KZ806995.1, forward strand.
TGATTATCTATTTGCGACGTCATGATCATGGTATTTTCTACATACATTATCAAAACATTCCCTGTTGCATTCTTAGCGAATCTCCTAACAAATGTGGCTGTAGTGATTATCTTCAAAAGAGATTTATGTTCGATACCATCTCCAATTCCACCTAATAGAAATAATGACATAAAAAATTATTGTCAACTATATATATAGCGCTTAAGATTATTTGAT
>KZ806995.1:490757-507364 GCA_000696205.2 Oncopeltus fasciatus
TCTACAGCCCTGAAGAATATATATATATAAAAAATTGGAGGTATATTGTTGACTGTCAAGTTTTATGGAGAGAGGATTGTCAGGGATTCGGTCCAGGCAGTTGAAGAATTAAAAACTAATTTGTAACCAAAAAAGTTTTTATTTTAGCCTGATGTCATCAGTCACGTGGACACAGTTGAACACGAATCTCTCTCTCCCCCTCACCCTATTTGCCCTGATGAAGGCCTGAAATTCAGTCCGAAAATTTGTCTGAAATAAAAACTTTTTGATTACAAATTAGTTTTTAATTCTTATACTACCAATTCTTAACAAATCTATCTTCTAACTAACCTGAAAATCAGATCCGTAATCCCCTTACTTTTTCTAAAATATACAATATGAAATTGTTTTGTATGTCAGTAGCTGAAGAATCAGAATATCCAATAATAAGGGAATATCTTCCCATTCCCCGCTTATAACAAACAACTGATCAGTGGCTTCGCAGCACAAAAATGTTTTGAATATTTTTTTAGTGACCATTTTTCTAACCATATTTCAGAATCGAAATGGAAGAAAAATACAATGGATTCTTTACAAAAGAAGCTTTTCTGAACAAGAAGCTCCATATTTCCAAATATTTCCTTTATTTTAAAACTTGTAGTAAAACTTAAAAATGGTGTAAAAAAACACACACATACACACGTACGATTTTATGGTCTCCGGAAATATTCATAGAATTTCTTCCGTGCTTAACCATATCGAAAAATTGTTTTCAACCAGCTAATATGCGAATGCTGGGCAAAAAACTACTTTTCATTATAGTCAAGCCTAGACGAAGAATTTATGGATATATATATAGGATGAGGAAGGATTAAGGAAAGAGTCTCTTGTGGCAGGTCCTTGNTATATATATTTATATACGTATGTGTGTAAGTGAGTGTATGTATATAGGACTAATTCAAATAGTTTAATTAGCTTAAGGATAATAAGTTAAAATTTTAAGTACCATATTTTTAAAAATGCAGAAATTAATTGCGCACGATGGACAGCAAACAGACGTATTTCACGTACACAAAGAAATTGGGATTTGTTGAAATGTGATTTCTGTAACAACCCCCTAAATTCAATTTTAAATACTTTGAATGTGTAAATTACTTGTTTCAGAAAACCATTATACTTAGTCTCATCTATTTCCCCTCACATCCTAATTTCAAAAGGACTGAATATGGACTTAAAATAATTCCAGAGAGTAGCACATCCTTATACAATGATTTAAAACTCTTTCCTCGTCATGATTAAATATTTCTGTAAAATATTTGAAGGCCTGAAAATTAATTTTTTTTCAACTTTTTTATTTTTTTTTGTAGTTATTATAATACTTTAAAAAACGTTCGATGGTTAGTAATATTATTCAATAAAAACAAAATCTGGACAAGTCAGAACTTTGGAAAACTAGTCGAGGTTGACTGGCTTCAAAAGCCAAGTACGACTAAAATAAGTTTATTCCATATAGCTGGTATAATATTAAATCAATTTTTTAAATATTTCATTTTAATTTAATATCGAGTAATGAAACTAAAAAAATATTTTTTATGTTTATTAACAAAAGAAATATTTTAGAAACTATATGAAATTGAACAATTGATATTAGAGTTTTGTCTAAATTTTAAAGTAACGAATTTATCTAGAAGCCACTATTATTTATATCACTTATGAAGTTTGTAAAATGACTAATTTCGTTTTTAATATTACATGAGAGACTGAATTTGCGACTGAGAAACATTGGATTAATTGAATTGGGTGTTTAAATAATTTGGAAAGTTCATAACAAATATTTATCAACTACAATAATGAGGAATACGCTCAGTTTACAAAGTTCCTGCGTAAGAAACTTTTTAATTTTCCAAAAACCCAAAACTGTGCCGAGAATTTATAAAATAGTTGAATTAATACCCATTTTAAGCTTTTCGTTGCTTGATAGATTGCTGGGGACGTGGGCCTCCATCCTTATTCCACTGTGGTAGCACAGAAGGAGATTTAAATTTTATCTTCCAATGTTTATATGTTGTAGGGATCTGAATAAAAAAAAATGTATCTGTAATTAACTTGTTATGTAATTCAATGTAACTTATTAAAAACCTTTATTGATAAAATATCATGAAATAACCGAAATCTCTTGTAAACAGATTTTATTTAATTCAAGTAAGCCAAATTGATTTAAACACTGTGTAGAAGGAAAATTTATATTGTTTAGTCATGGAAATGTGAACTTAGGGACAGGACGTCCTCACTCATCTTCATGATAGGTAGGTGTGGCAAATTACTGCTTTAATGCTATTCAATTTATTTCGTCAATAAGTTGTTGTTGGCATGCTTTTTCAAATTGGTTTTCAAAATCTTTTTAAATTCTCTTACATAGCTTTCTACATTCATACTCTTGATATCTCATTATATTATTGCAATTCTCTATTATATTAATTTCAAATATTATTCTATTCTGATGACATTGTATTTCTACAGCCCTGAAGATGGCTTACAATGTAAGCCAAAACGTTGGCAGATAATCCTTTATTAAAAAATACATTTTTTAAATTTGTGTTTTTTGGATCTACATTGACCTAACCCCAACTAAAATCATCAAAGAATAATATATACGGTCAAAAAAACTCTCCTTTTGTCCAAATTGATTTAGAGCAGTTAGAAAATAGATTAACTGCAAGGACACGTTTTCTTGTCACAGGCAGCAGGACACAACGCGATGCTGACGGCCCGCGGGATTGAAAGCGTAAAGCTGGAGAAGGGCACCTCAGAGGGCATCAGCTTCTCGCAGGGACTCCAGCACCACGTCAACACGATGAAACGGACGGGGAAGGGCACGGTCCAGCGAACCGGCGACTCCATCAGCTACAAGTACCCGCTGGGCTACGAGAACTTGGCCTTCTCCTTCGACTCGATCACCTTCGAGGACGGCAGCAAGGTGGAGAAGCCGCGACTCGAGGTGAAGGGCCCCCAGCAGTTCGTCTTTGACTTCACCCTCACGGAGCGGCCCGAGTGCAAAGTCACCCTCGACGAGTACAAGTTCATCAGGCTGGAGGGGATCCAAGCCCAGGGCAACAGTCTCACTCCAGATCAGCTGGCCAAGGTTTCCAGAGTGCTCCTGGACCACGTCAACTCCTCCATCGAGAAGAAGAAGAAAGGTGTGGAGCAACACCTTCAGCCTTTATGCCATCCAAACAAGGACATTCCTTCACACCACGGATAAAATGTATTAAAATGCTAACAGTCCTCCAAAATAAGTGTAATAAGTTTAAGATAATTTAACTTTCATTGTGATCAGAGAAACAAAATTCCAACTTAAAGAAATAATTTTTTTATTGTAACATTTTAAAAGTACTACAATATTTATTAAATAAACTCTTAAAGCCCATTTATCTGAACTCATTTACTACTCCATATCCCACATTTCAATATCTTTAGGATTGTTGAACGTCAATTCAGACATTTTCAGCAAAAGAAACACAAGCTGCCTTAAAACAATTAAAGCTTACGGGCTTTACGGGCCGGTATGCTAACCATTGCACCACCAGGAGAGCTAGATAACTAATTAAATTCCCAACACACGAGAGAGACGAATACATCGCCTTATGCTCGAAGGAGCTGACATTGTCTACTTATTATTTACTTTTTATTTTCATTTATAAATATTAATTTAGTTGTGGTGTTCTATCCCATGTAAAGCAGTAGATCCAGGTTCGAGCCCTGGCTAGGTCAGTTAGATTTTTTATTCTGTTCTCTTGCACTAAAAATTGTTAAAATTTACGTGGGATTATATATCACAAAAAATAATATTTATAGAATTATAAGAGTATTAGATATTCACATGAATTCATAATTATAAGTGCTGGTATGTTAATGCTCTTTAGGCCAAAGTTTGAAATTTTTCGCCATGAAATGCGAATACACATAGCTGTTAAATACAAAACGAAAGGCTAAGTTCGTTATTGAGCAAAATCAGACCAATAGAAGTCCACTAATATAACTATGTAAGTACTGCAATGTCATGCGCTCGTAAAAATAAACGTTATATATATATATATATATATATATATATATATATATATATCTGATAGANATATATGGAAATATGATCATTAATTACTTTAGTCATATTGTCAATGGGTTTGTTTTCTCTTAGTCGTTAGGTAAGTTTATTGTTTTGTTTTTTTGGGCAGAAAAAGAAAGTTTTACAAAATTAAAGTTTCTATAAATGTATTAAGTATAAATATTATTCTTTAAGAAAGATTGAAACAGTTATGCAATAAAAGAAAAACAAAATTTTACAACTAAATGTCATTTACCTCAAGTACTCGGATGATAGGCTCAGCCAACAAGGAGGTATAAAGATACCTCTTGTTTTAGATAACTTCTGAATCTTGATGCAATTCCCTCGGTTCTCCCTGTGTCTACCTGTTTAGAACGGTTTCAGACTTCTATTCCAGAAATTGGACTTTTGTTCCGTACTTCAACAGTGCAAGCTAGCCTTTAAGTTCGGGCACAAATTAAAAATTAAATTAAAAAATCCATTTACTAAGTCTGACGCCATCGAGCACTGTAATTTTAAATGGTACATTGAGATTAATCATAATATAGTAATGTTCAAATTAAATACGTAAAGTATTGTAGTACAAAATACAATAAAAAAAAAAACAAAAAAAACAAAAAAAAAAACAAGTGGAATATGCTGTTGAGGAGTTAGAGAAAGACAGGGGTAGGCCACGGCAAAGAGTGGACTCTGACCCTTCAGCTTAAGTACCCTCGGTTAGGCAGGTCTGTGACCTGCTGAGTTTCAGGAATAGAATTTAAATATTAAGAAATAGGCTGTGGCATGTTATTCCTAAAGTTTTTTTAATGTTATTATAATTTTTGGTTTGTGTTAAATTATTTGTTGTTTTTAATCAATGTTATTTGTATATATTTATTTATCTATTGCTGCTTATCATATTGTTTATAAATTGTTGTCAATGTTAGAGCCTGAAGATGCAGTAATAGCTGCGAAAGCGGTTGCAGTAAAGTTTTTATGAAAGCAGGAACACTATATTTCTACTGGGACCTATCAAGTTCTCAACCTGCAATAAGGTTCCAACTCACTTGTTGATTAGTACTACTCCTACAACTAATCAACAAGTCAGGCAACACTTTACATTGTGCAATTTATTAACATTAACAACGAGAAGACTGGATTTCATTAAATTTTCAGATTAAGGGAAATATTAATATTATGCAGGAGACTTAGAATGAAATATCCTGTAACAAATTAATATATTTGATTTAACCGATAAGGCCTGAAGAGGAAATTAATTCCTAATTAAATAAGAAATAAATTGCTTAGTACAAAACTGGGTAATACAAGTGAAGCATCCGTTTCTACACTTTTAATAAAGCACGAGGTGAAAAAGTTTTACAGCAAACGGAACGTAATTTGTCACTATTTATTTATGGTTCAGAAGAGACTCACAATGGAGCTTCACCAGAAATAATTCGTCGTATACGACTCGGTGTACGTGATCATGAATAAAAAACAGTCAAAATGAATAATAAAATTCAAAGACTTTCTGCCAATAAAAAAGTACTCGTGACATTTGTTTTGCAGCGCTACTTTGTCAGCTGGCACTGTGTCAGTTACTGGTGCAACAGAATCTCTTGGCCCATGTTCAAATGCTACATTTGCTCCAATATCCAACTTTGTGTTTACAGACAAGCCTCTTTGTCTGGGAATACAAAAAATAATTGTTCTGATGTCATTTTCCTTCAAACCAATTCTTCTATTAAGAATATCAACAATCATGTCAATGTTTGTGTACATGTCCTATTACGAGTTTAAAACTATTAAGTCATAATTGAAGACAGAGAATCTTTGCTTAACACAATGTTAAATAATAATACACTTTAGTAGGAATGGTTGCATAAGGGCTATTTTTTAATATTGAATTTATATATATGCTNATTTATATATATATATATATATATATATATATATATATCTATATTTTGCCAGGAGCTCTCTGGTAAAGTTGGAACAAAAAGAAGCAAGAAAAAATTGATAAAAAAGAATGAGTAAGTTTTTTTTGTGTGTACATCTCTATTGGAGGGTGCACTGAAAGGGTAGGTTGCGAAGAATGGCGTCTGTGTGCTGAAGTTCTGTGTGCTGGCTTCGAAGGGTGAGACGGTAGGGGGCCCTCATTTTGATTATTGTCCCGATTGAAAGAAGATTTGGTTTGGGGGTGGGGAGGAGACATTTTTGAGCTTCCCTACTGAATGAGGGCGTTTGGCTTTGAAGGATGTTTTTTTTTAAATATTTTTTTATGGTGATATGCATCCATTTTACAAATGAAAAATAAATAATGCTTTAAATATAAATGGCAAATCTAAATATTTACGGCTCCTTATCGCTAAGCCGGGGGATTGACAACAGATATCTCAATCTGCTTTTATCAGCAGATAACAGCAGAGAGGTGGAGGGAAGCGCACCCGGTCAAACATGTTTATAACACGATAACCCTATATATATATAATAAAAAAATAATTTTCTTCCCAATGTTGTAGCTTCGGTGATTTTCCTCGAAAACTCCTCACAATCTTCTGGCTGGCTACATCTTCAAGTATAACCAGTTTGGTGACAAAAGAACAATTAAAATCACTCAAAGAGAAACAATTGCAGGGAGCTAATAATACGCGTCCTCTCGCATAAGAGGACTTCAATACACAACGGCTCCTGTAGGACACAATCATATTTCTGGTAAGATTTTAATTTCATATAAATTTATGTTTAAAAGAAAAATACTAACTCTGCAGGAAATGGTCTTTTAGATGAATAAATAACTTTACTGTAGTATCCCACGCAATTAGTATTAGTAGTGAGACCATTTAAGTGGTGCTTTTAATTTGAAAAAAGTGTGCAGTTGTGACTTGTATTCCCCAATATTTTTACAGCAGTTCTCCAGCCATTGCTAGGAGTAGAGCTCAAGTCTAGACAAGTCGCCGGTCACAGGTCTCGCTCCATGGTGTATATGATTTCGAGAGTTCTTGCAGAGTCATATATCATGAACCCATAGTATAACTCAGACCTAACAAAGCATCAACTCTCCGCTCCCCAAAAAGGAGTTGGTCAAGACCATGTAATCATTGAAACATATTTTGTACTCACCCTTTAATTGTTTGATGTAAGGGGTCCAGAGCTTAGAACTCCATCAAACATTACGCTGAGATATTTAATTATATAAGAAATTTTTAACTGGTTGATTGTCAAAGGAGGAATATTAACAGATTGTCTGCGAGAAAAGAGAATAACACTAGTTTTACTAAATGAATTTTTAAAGCCGTGGGATTATAACTAAAAAAATATTCTTCTCAAGGCTAATATGGATCATACTAATACGGCTGGAATAGACGATCATTAATCACAGAAGATACATGTGATAATGTCATCAGTATATAATATGACTTGTACAGGAAAAAGGATCACTTGATTACCCCCCCCCCCCTTTAGACAAATACAGTAAGAATTTGTACTTGTTACTCCTCCTTGAATGACTCCATTCTCTTACAAAAAAAGTCAGATAATGTTGTCTCAATTCTTACTTGAAGTTGTCTATTTTCATTAGGTGTTTTTTGTTGGGGTTCGGTTAAGGTAGATAAAAAAAAAAAAGTGTATTTTTTAAATTATCTGCCAATTTAAATGAATTTTTGAAAAAAAAAGTTTAAAATATGACCATATATTATATTTTATTTTAGTGAATTCAATAAGTGCCTTCTCCAGTCAAGGTCGAAATCGATTGAATACAGCTACACCGTTTATTCTTGAGGGCTTAAATGTTCCCAGAAACACCACGACCAGAAGTCCTCTGAGTTCTAAGTATTTTTTGGGGGTCAGTTACTATTTCATTATATTCTTTGATGTGGATTATTCTGATCTTGTTTACTAATCTAAAATACTCCATTCCGGAAATCAGACAACCCTCAGTTGTGGTTTACTGTGGAAACAATATCCTGCCATTATAATTTCTTCAATATAAATTCTCTAACACTATTCATTTTTTTTTTTTGAATTTACAAAGTGCGTTTTTTCTTTCCTCAGAGACTTTCTTACATACACTACAAAGGGTTCGGTTATACATCATTATCGGAGAAACTGAGATCAGTTAAACTAGGTAATATTTAAAATGATAGTCAGACAGATTCGTTTAATGAGAGGACTGATTTTCATATATGTTTATGTTATATAATTTAATTGTAGTCGGGAAATGATCGCTACCATGATGCAATGATGGTAATATCATTGGCTACTTCCTATCTAAACTGAGAGGTAACAGTGAGGCCAATGGCGGGCATTGTAACCGAACTATGACAATGAGAGGTGAAGGATAATTTAGAATCACGAGATTAAGGAATTTTAAATAATTCTCCCGTGACTATTTGGTGTAGTGCTTGACCATAGAAAGAGTTAATGTCTCTAACTAACAATAAGCCAATGTAACTACCAATAGCCTTGGTACTTGGTTATATACATTTCGTACTTCCTCATAAGTGAAGGGTTTCCACGGGGAAAATTGAAATTATTAGCGGTAAAGATGAAAATAAGCCAGATAATAAATAAAGCTATTATCTATAAATTAGATATTATATTTATTGGTTCACAGGCTATGTTCATTTTATGAGGATTGTTACGCCCCCGGATGCAATTAATGATTAATATTTCCTCTGTAAATTAAAAAACGTTTATGAGAAGAATTTGGTTCGCTTTCAGTTAAGTTTTTTAATATATAATATTTGAAAGTTATAACTCTTCAATAAATAATCCAGTTCATATTTATCTATAATCAATTCATATATATCCTTATTAGAAACACATAAATACGATAAAAATAAATAATTACATTGAAATCATTAAGAATGGGTTATACATATGATGTCATTTTTCCTGAATTGGATATCTCTGAGCATTGTTTCTTAACTGGTGGTTTAGAAATTAATATATTTGATCCTGACCAGTAAGTGATTAATTAGAAATTGAGGAATATAAATTTGAGAGAGATCTTTTGTAATTTGAATTTGATTTATCATTAGGCATTCTCGCTTCTACAGGTTTATCAATTCTTAATGAATTATTGTTTGAAAAAATATTTTGAATGGTAATATGATACTTTTGTTTACTATTCTCTATTAACGAGTATGATGGAACTGACTGTTTTTTTTTTTTACTGTTTTAACAGTTTTGTAATGTACACGCAGTATTAATATAGTTATAATACAATACTCACGAAAACATTTATCACTAATATTAATTTCCGATGAAAGTACCTCAGTTACACCAGATAGACTAATGATTTCAGCATATGTTGCTTGTTTAAAATTTGTATTCCTTGGAATGACATGTCCTTGCTTAAAAATATTCCCAGACTGCTTTTAAGTTACAAGCTCTTGTGGTTCAATATTTTCTATTTATTTTACTTTAATATAATTGGGACAAGACCTATCCCATACAGAATGTCCTATATTTCATTCATAACATTTCTGTACACCAGTATATAGATCTGATCTTTACGTTAAGGTTGTTCAAAAATGTCACACAATTTAATTGTACATTTATTAGCGAAGGGCTTACATTTTTCAACACTGAGCAGGCTGGTGCCCTATAAGACGAACTTGCACCCTCAAGATATCTGTTACCTTAATAATGGAATAACCGAGATTTTTTAAATTTTACTTTCCAAGAATTAGTAACACTGATGTTCTTTTGACATTAACCACACACAGACCTTTCAATTCCAAATTTATTTATTCATCTGCACCATTTCCCTGTTCAAAAAGAAACATTTTGCCTCACGAACAATTCAGAATTTTTTGCGCTGAGTAACGAACAGGTTAATGATCAAGATCGTTAATATTGCTCAAGTTAACAACCTCTTTATTGTTATTAACTTCTAATAGGATGAAAAAAAAAAGAAGACTGATTTACCAAATTCAAAGGACTGCAAATGTTTTAATCTTTTTAAATATTTACCAATACATAATAATTCCTTTAGATAATTCTTTAAGCTAGTTAAATTTCATTCGAAAACTTTAAGACTGTGTCCTATAAAAAAATTTCACAACCGCTGAAGCAACTCGAAATTATTTAAAAAGAAGGGAAGAGTGTCCTTGACCAGAGTTCTGCAGGAAGCTGTTGAGTCAAATCCGTCCACAAGTACTCGTCGCCAGGGAGTGTGGCGCGTCGAAAGATACCGTTAGTCGCCATCTACTCTCCATGGGGAAGGTGAAAAATAGCAACCGACTGGTCTCACACGAACTTACTACTCAGGAATAATCCTGCCATTAGTGTAACTTCATTGAATCTGGAGTCACAACTTCAAGAATATCCATTAATAGCTGAAACGCACACTAAATTATCCCCTTTTCATTCCAAGTTCTTATGACTATTTTCTATTATTTTTCAGAATTCATCACCTAGAAAAGAACTTACGGTTTCAGAAGAAAAAAAAAATTTTTTTTTTTTTAATACATGCATTTCAATAGTGTTGAATTGCCTTCAGAACGTCGGAAATAATTGTGTTGATAGTACTTTAAATAAATATTGCATACTAGAAAATGTATCACCAGTAACTAAGATTTTAAAAGTGACTAGAATAAATTTTCTCATATAGGGTACTTATTTTTGAATCGTTGGTTTCACAACAATGAGAAAATCCCAAAGCAGGTTTGGTTCCACCTTGAAAAACAAAAACAAAAAAAACTATAGCTGTCGTCATCTTCCAACTTATTTGTACTTTTAGAGATGGAGGCATTTTAGAAATCACAACCCTTTCACTTATTGTATTATGAACCAAATATATTTGCAGTGAGTAATAAAAAAAAAATTAATGAGATTATTAGTTGGTAGGTTTATTTGTAGTTAAGCGTAGTTCTCAGGTTATAGGTACATTATTACTGCTAGATTGTAAGGTATAGTTGTTGGGTAACATTTGTTACGTATTAGAAATATATTCTTACAAGTACAAATAACCATCTTAAATGCGTTCCAACATGGGACTCTAGTGCTTTTTGTAAGAGTGTGAACAAGTGTTAACTGAAAACTCATATTTGATAGGAATTTAATAATTAAAGACAATATATATTTGCTATACATTTGAACAAAAGGTTTTTCAGCTTTCACACAATTTCAGTTTTTAAATATGACATTATTTATTAATGACATTTTCGTAAGCAGATTTATTATAAACTCTAAAAAAATGTTTTGCTATTGTAAAAAATTTTATTTTTCTATAATAACTATAAGTATTAATATGATTAAGAGGAAAAATAAAAATATCATTTATAAAATACAAATTTTATTAATACCAACATTATTATAATTTCTATTACCAAAAATCTTCACATACTTATTTTTTCATGAATCATGTTAGTCATTAGATAAAACTAAAAAAAAAAGAAGTTCAAGCCGCTGCTGGTCTCACACCAACACTTCTGGCTTGTGATTACAAAACGTGGGATCGGATAAATCTTAGCTTATCTTTCTTTAAAATAATAATAATATATATTATTGTTACAAAGATTCTCAGATATTATTAAAGTTACCAGATGTGGTGCCACCAGTATGTCCCCATAAAAATGACTGCATTACGTCCGCCTTCCGCTGGTTGTGGCAAACTACGTTGCTCATTTGGGAGTTCGAAGACATGGGCTGTGCTAGTGGATTAGGATGATATGGCAGTTTACTGTGGAAAAGGGTGAAGCGGGAAGAAATGAGGTCTTGAACAAAAGGGATATTAAGATCGTGGTGAAGGGATGAATTGGATACGTATTAAGGAGCATTTGCGATTATTCTCAGGGTTTTGGATTGAAAGGACTAGGTTCTTTGAATGTTGGAAGGCTTGGCGGCATCCCAGATTTCTACTCCGTAAATCCAGCAGTACACTACTAGATATCATTATGTGGAAGAGTTCTCTCAGAAATAATACACAGAAGCAAGCAATTAATTATTAGATATAATGAGATCATTCCTTTATATAATCTAAGTAGAACCTTTCTTTAATTTTAATTATTATTATATGATTTATTAAATCAATTTTAGATATAGCTTGCTAAAAGACCTAGCTGGACTTACACATTGTTAAGAGTTCGTTAAGTCTAAATGAAGGCCTGTCAGTTAACGCCCCATTTGTCTGAAAAGTACACTTGTTGTGAGTTCTACATGAACTACTAGGAGTTCTCTGACTATCAGGTGTTCTGTATCGAGCATTCAGCCCACTAGAAGCAGTCAGAACTGACGGGTCTTGCCGCATCAAATACGACCAATACAATCTCCAGTTCTGCCCTCTCACCTGAAGGAACCAGCCTGCCCCCAGAGTGTCTGTAATGGTGCCGATGGTCGTAGAGTCATGCTGTGAGTTCTACGTGAACTTCAAGTTCTCTGACTATCAGGTGTTCTGTATCGAGCATTCAGCCCACTAGAAGCAGTCAGAACTGACGGGTCTTGGCGCATCAAATACGACCAATACAATCTCCAGTTCTGCCTTCTCATCTGAAGGAACCAGCCTGCCCCCAGAGTGTCTGTAATGGTGTCGATGGTCGTAGAGTCAGGTATTGTTTGTGAGTTTTTGCCGTGCTCTTTGTTTGGGTGATCCAGGGTTCATGTTAATGTGTTTGAAATGTAGTCAGACGAGTATGTTTGAGCATCGTTTACTTGAATTTCGTATTTTGTCTATGGTATGAATACGTAGGCTAGGTTTTATGTTCTGTACAGTTTAGTTTTCTTGATGAACTGTTGCGTTTTGTTGTAATATTGAGTGTATATGATAAGCGCCTCTACTACTTGGCACGCCAGAAGAAAAAGGAAGACAAGCTAAAATATATGTGATTCTCTGGCGGCTGGGCCAAATGTCGACAGGATGACGGCCGGCCTGTGGTGGTTATCAACATTTCGGAAGAACTGAATATGTTCGGATGACCATGGGCTGTCTGGCGACCTGAAGGTATTTATGGCAGTGGACCAACGCGCAACATTGGGTGAATTTCCTTTCTCTATATAACCTATAACCATGTAATATTTTCTATGTTAATTTTTCAGTAATGCTGTTTATTATTGTTTCATTTTTTCTCCTAAGTAAGTTTTGTTTCTCATCAGTAATTATATATTATTTATTTACCCATTTAAAAAAAAAAATTATTTTTAAGTTTTTATTTTTCGAGAAGTTTTACATTAATCGTTCTCTGTTAGAGTTTAACTTCAATTCTGGTAGCAATCTTTATTGATTAATTGTTATTTTGTTAGTTTTGAGTTTCATTGCTTTTTCTTCTGCAGCACTCATTTTCTTTTTGTGCATCTATTTTTTTAAATAGTATTTCTTATTTTTTTTATTACTTATTTCTTCTATTTCTGTACTTGTAAATTTGTCATAGTTCTGTTCAAAATATTTTATATTATTAGTCTATTGTTTATATGTACTTTTTATTTTTATTGTTTGCCACGAGGTCAGAATCAGCTATACTTTCAGCTGTGACCTCTTTGTTATTTAAGGGGACATATGTCCCAGAATAAAATTTATTTTTCTTTCTTTATTTCATATTTCTGACTGAACTGAACAAACATGACTCCAATCACGCAAACCATTAACGATAAAGCTAAAAAAGAAGGAAAGATAGGCATGCTTATTACATATATTACAGAACTATATCCTAGTTTACCTTCATTATCTTTTAAAGACTAAGTGTGAGTCAGTTACTGTCAAACCAAAAATTAAAATAAAGTATTAGTAGATTGATAAATTATAATAATAAATGATTAGTAGATTGAATACAGAAAATTTCATTAAAAACTTTTAATTAAAATTACTGAGTTAGTCTCTGATAAATACATACTAAGATGTGTTAAATAAATATTTTTTTAATTTTGCTAATTTTCACATCACTTATTAAAGGCAACATTGAGGACAAAAACTCCTACCTCATTTATCAATGATTGGTCTCTCTGGTGGGAGTAGTTATTTTTAATTATAAAAAACTTAATAAAACAGGACACTTACAGAGGTATGGGTTTAAATTAAAATTGCATTTTTAACTTATTCTTTAATTATGTAAAATAAGAACAAATTTTTTTAATTCTTTTTGTAAAATAATTATTTACAGGGCTATTTTCAAATGAAGGATGGGATTATGGCCACACACAAAGTATTCTCAGATTTATTTATTGTGGCCTGTTAACAGTAAATTCATTTTTGAATTATCTATATATTGGATAAAAGCATATATCAGAAAATATGATATATATATATATATTCTAAAATCTAACTTTAACTTCTGTACCATTTTTGAAATGTTTTAGTTCTTTTAACATTCTTTTGCAACTGAAGTATACCATAGAGTAGTGCTTCAGCAGTTGGTGGACACCCAGGAACATAAATGTCAACAGGTATAATTCTGTCACAACCTCTTACAACAGAATATGAGTAGTGATAATATCCACCACCATTTGCACAACTGCCCATTGATATGACATATCGAGGGGACAACATTTGGTCATAAATTTTACGTAAAGCAGGAGCCATTTTATTAGTCAATGTCCCAGCAATAATGATGACATCAGCTTGCCTAGGGGAGGCTCGAAAAAAAACCCCATATCTATCCATATCATATCTCGGAGCAGCAATATGCATCATTTCAACAGCACAGCATGCTAAACCAAATGTTAATGGCCACATGGAAGCCTGAAAGATTCGAAATTATAAATGCATTTCATTTCATATATTAGGTCATCACAAGAGGATACGAGGAACAGATATTCACATGCACATATATTTTTCTGTTACTTTTTCATCCGTACTTTACTTTTATTAGATTTTGAGCAAGATTAGAAACAAAATAAAAATAAAAAAGCTATATGAATGTAAACTTGTGGTTAGAAAAATAACAGAAAAAAATAGGATTCATTTTAAAAATAAAAAAAACACCCTGTCAAGTATTGATCACACACAAATTTCATTTTTTCACATAAATAATCTCATCTTAAATCATTAGGTCAGATTTACAAGTGTCAAATTGTAACAGGCTGGCAATGCACATGGTAACAGTAGCTGGTTAGTACTAAAAATATGAACAGGAAATTAAATTCATTAGCTGATGTTTGAGGAGAAAAACAGTTAATAAGATATACCACTCACAACTACAATCCACAACATACTCAATCTATCTAACATTAAATCAATTCAACTGAAACAATATAAAAAGTACAAATGAACCTCTGACAATTGATCAAAGAGCAACCTAGCCACTTTGCGTACATAAAAACATTTAAGTTTACTAAATTTAGTAGCAAATTTTCTAAATGGCTAAAATTTCTCTATTCTCTTCTCAATACAAAAATCACACATGAAATGATGAATTAACAAACAAATAAATATAGACTATCTGGAAAAGTAGTTTAAAAGTTCAACCTCTATACTAACATATGTTAGTCATTACATGCTTTACATATGAATATTACAAAAATTTTTTTTATTAATTTTCTTAATAGCTGAGACAACAAAACTATTATATTACCATGAGACTAAGTCTTGTAACTTAATTTGTAGAATGAATCAGATGATAAAAATTAAATATTTAGTTGAATAAAATATTTTTTTGGTGGAGCAATATTGGGTGGTTCCCTCCCTTTCAATATGTATGGATTATTCAATACTTCCTTATTCATCCAGAAATAATAAACATTACATGGCAAGTAATATAATTCTTAGATTGACAATTAGACAATAACTTTTATTCTTACAATAAGGTATTCTTTTCTAAAGGTAAACTCCTGTAAATAATCATTTTGAAAATAGCTCATTAAGATAATTCGTTTAACTCCTTTCTATAGAGGTTCAGCAAGGATGTTTTTTTTTACACATTTTTGCTACTTGTTATACAACATAAATTCCATTACTCAGGAGTTGCGTAATTTAAGCAGAATTTTCATGTTTTTTTAAAGATGGATATAATTAAGAGTGATTGACACAATTTAATTTAAGAGCTGTAGAGAAAAATGGGTGTAAATTATAAGTCCACTAAAGTTAGCTCAAGGTAGGCAAGGAATATAGAGAGGGGGAAGCTCTCATCCATCATAGCTACAATAGTAAATTTATTCCTTAATACATGTTTTCATAGAAAATAATTGAGAAAATAAAAGTTAGAAAATTAACAGTAGAGAATTTGTTGGGGTTCAGTTAAGATGGATCCAAAAAAATACAATTAAAATAAAATTTATTTTTTATTATTATAAAATGCCAATGTTTTGGCTTACACTGTAAGCCATCTACAGGGCTATCATGAGTGTGAGTGGGAACGTGTTGTCACCTGGAAGAAATCTGCAAGACTCATACACTTTTTTATCACGATTTCATCCAAAAAATATATATTCAACAGTTTATAATAATAAGCCTCAATTCAAAGTTTTGATTTTATATTTAAATAAAACTCTACTACTTAAATAGAGTGTGAAACAGACAAATATATGCGTATGCATACATATAAAGTTAGTAGGTTATTGAGAATTATTGTCAATTAATTTTAGACTAGACTAAATTATTATATAAATAAAT
>KZ806995.1:507463-538272 GCA_000696205.2 Oncopeltus fasciatus
TGCCCATAAATATAAATGATAAGAGATTAATAGGTAAAAATTTTCAAAAAACTAAGGGTTTAATACAGGGTGGTAACTCAGACATGCAGAAAGATATATGATACCATTAATAAATAAATACTAAAATTTATAAAGTTTTGAAAATGATTTGGGAGGATATTAAAGGGTTCAATGGAAGGCATCATTTGATTTGACAGTATTTTTTCAAAAATCTTTGAAAGTGTATGAAGGAGAGTTATAGGACCTCAGGATGAGGAGTTAAGTGGTGGTTTTCCAGGTTTGGGAAATAGTATTATATCAGAATATTTCCAGAGGAGAGGGAAGTTGGTAGTTCGGAATATATAATTATAAATATAGGCCAAGAATACAATTGCCTTCTAGGGAGGATTGCAGGGAATTTGGCTGGTGATTAAATCATATCCGGGATATTTGGTTTGATATACTTGAACTCGGAAGGTGTTACTGCCTTCAGTGGCAAGGACATAGGTAATGGTATGTCCAGAAACTCCTCAATCTCCATGGTATTGGATAGGTCAAAAGGATCTAAGTGAGAAGTAAATGTTTGCTTAATATGCTGGGCAAACATTTCGGCCCTTGTCTTTGTCATAAGAGGCCCATGAACTATCTCCTTGATGCACTGGAGTAGAACCTTCATGGCTCTTAAGGATTCTGCGTGTAGCAATCCAGAGGGATTTGTCTCCTGCTGAGAGGTTAGACAGATGGGCATTAAAGGCCTCATTTTGTAAAACACCTGATTTTTGTTTTACAAATCTGGAAAGACGATTAAAGTCATTGTGATCTTTGGGTGTCAATATTTTTGGAACAATGAGGGGCTTTTTTGCTGTTATGAGTTTTTTTTGGGAGTGGTTTTTGGGACTCAGAAGAATATTTGGTAAATTTTGGTTTGAGATTAGCCATACATATGTATTGCTGAAGGTTTAATGTAAAGGAATGCACAGAATCATCTAGTTCATCTGAGGTCTTCAGAGTAATTCATAGGTCAAGTGACTCTTCTTCGAGAGTTCTAAACAAGGACCAGTTGACTGGGCCATTAATGAGGGAGGGGGGCAATTTTGTTGGAATATGAGTCAAGGATAGCGTTAGAAGAACAGGGCACTCAGTAGTATTAAAAATGGAATTCACTTATAATTTTTTTGGTTAGAACCAGGAAAGAAATAGAAAATAAGATACTCTTCGGCTTATTTAAGTTTATGATATAAGCAAGTTGTTCGATTAAGTTATTTCTAAATAGTTTTCTTATAAAAATTCTTTTACATTATAATTATTGCTTAAATTCTCATTTTTAAAAACTGAACGAGTTAACAGGCTGTGCTTGAGATGATTTGCCTTTGTGAGAAGGGTTGATTGAGGAGGCCTGTACATGGGTCATGGACATATGAGACGGAGGCAGGAACTCAGACTTGTAAGAGGGCTCTATGTGAATGGTTGGCTTAGCAGTACCCGCAAAAGCCTTTAGAAGAGCACTTATTTGCACGGTGGCCATGAGATAGGAAATTCATACATCATGAAACCAGGTAAACTTCAGAGCCTTGCCCAAATTAGTACACTAAGCTCAGGAAATTGAGGGTCAAGCCACTGCACAATCTCGCTAAACTAAGACCACAGTTTACAAGCCATCGTGGAATGTCACATAAAATCAATGATGAACACAGGTGAGGGGAAGTCTGTTTCTGGGAAAGACTTGAATTGTAAAAATTTTTTGTATGAAAGGTTAGTTTACTAAAGAAAATAATGAAAACAGTGTGGCTACTTATAGATAGGCCCTCTCTCCATTAGTCATTGAACCCAAAATAAAAAATAAGTGACAGGAGAAAAATATGGACAATATTCTTTGCTATTATGAGGAAGAATGACATCTTGAAAATACATACCTCGTCTTTTGTTATGATAGGTGTCTCTTGGTGATTGTAAAAATTGGCAGTAGAAAGCAGCATTTGCAGTTCCTTGATTATGTAGAAAATTAATGAGGGATACTTCCATTGATTAAAAAAAAAAATTCATTGCAGGTTTGAAGCAAGACTTATGGCCTTCATCCTAACTTCATCATTTCTCGCTTGCCATTTTTGATTTAAGAGTGTGATGATACATTCAAGTCTCATTATATGTTAAGATGCACCTCAAGAAATTCTCTCTTTCCTTTTGAAATGGAATCAGCAGTCCTCGAGTCATCTACAACCTGGCCTTTTCTTGATTTTTGGTGAAAAACCTCAAAACCCACCGTACACCAATTTTCCTGATGTCTAGATCAGCTGTGAAATAATGACATTCAATAAGCACTTAAACAACATTAATATTATCATCTTTACGATATGTTCTTGGGCATCAATAATTACTCTTGTTTTTGGCGTGTTGTCTGCCATTCTCAAATTCTCTGGTTTATGTATACACACAATTCCAAGAGTGCTGTCACCACACTGTACCTTCAAAAAAAGTAAAAATTTCTGTGGCCTGAACACCTGCATTAAATCTCTTTATTAATGCATTAAACAACAGGCAAAGGTGCCTCCTCGTTTGTCTTGACAGTATTGACATGAAATATGAATGTAGTCATTGGCTAAGCTAGTTCCCCACCTTTCATACACCAAATTTCAATGAGGAACAACATTACCTACTTTACAACGGTTTACTGTGCAGAATTGCAAAATTACTATTTATAAAGGGGTGTATAAAACAAACCATTTTATCAAATTCAAGATTTCAAAGGGCTCTAAAGGTTTTAACCCTATTTAATACTTACCAATATTTAAAAACCCCTTTAGAGCATTCTCTAAGCTTGTTAAATTCCATTCGACTTCTTAAAAAAAAAACTCAATTTGGTTATTTGTTACAAAGAAGAAATATGACAGTGTCCTACAAAATTCTCATACTTTTATGGCATCACAGAAAAAAAAAAAAAAAAATTACAGTGGCTGAAGCAACTCGTAAAATTATTAATCGTGAAGGGGAAGGTCTCCTTGACCAGTCTACTGTGTGGCGTTATTATGTGGTTATACAACATTGGAAAGTAAGAAGGGCCCTAAGCAACCATTAATGGATATTGGTGAAGTTCTGCAGAAAACTGTTGAGTAAAATCTGTCGACAACATGCCATGGAGTGAGGTTGTCAAGAGACACTGTTAGTCACCATCTATGGGGAAGGTGAAAAAGAACAGTAGACTGGTACCTCGAAAAATAACTTCTCAGTAATTGCCAAAGAGGTTAGAAAATGGTGAAAATTTATCAAAAAACCCTTCTTATATGAGATTTTACAGGAAGATCATCACTTTAGATGAAGAGTGGGTTTACTGACAAAATATGAATACCCCTCACTATCAATAAAGGCTAAATCACGATCAAATTGCTTTTTGGGTTGCTGTAAGAGAAAATCAGAAAAAAAAGGAGGGAAATTTGAAGAGAAATCAATGCTTTGTGTTTTTTTTTTTTAATTTTGAGGGTATTATTCATAATAAATTAGTTCCTGATAGATGGTCTATGAACTCTACTGCAAAGACATTAGGGTTTTTTAAAATTTTTTTTTAGGAATCTTGAATAAATTAATTAACTATTACTAATATATAACTATCATAGTATCAGTAACAAAATAGGCCTAAGTATATCATAGATATTATACCTCATTGAGGGCCTCTTGAAACTATCTAACAGCTAAAGAAATTTACTTACAGCAGCCCTTGCATAATGAAGTGTTTCTTTTTATAATGTACTTTATTTTGCGGTGATATAATTAAATTATACTTGTATAATATTGATAAATGTGATTATTATATATTTCAAAAGATCATAGGATAAACTTTTAAGTAGATAAAATAAAAACTAGGAAATGTTTCATATGAAAAATAAAGCTATGCATACCTTAGTGCCCCAATTAACTAAATCATCAAGAGTGGTAACTGCAAACTCTGCAAGATTGTTTGGTTTAGGAAAGGGAGAGTATGGCTGCTTTTCTAGAGTCTTATCTATAAAATAATAGTAATAAATGTTTCAAAATATTAATAAACATCAGGATAATTTAACAGATTTTATAAATCAGTTCTGAACCTCATGACAACTTAATATTTACAAACCCCCTCCTCCCCTTTGATGACTGAAATAATCATAAGCCTGTAATTAGAAATTCAAATTCATCTTATTTAACTGATGACAAATTTGAATTTATTTATTTTAATTACAATTATATTCAATTTATTTAAATTACAACTATATTCAAAAGAAAACTAAAACGGGTTAAAGTTAACAATTGAGAATATTTTCATTTGAGGTTTCTTTTCCCTCCTCTCTGACGAAGGGCGAGCAATCTCCCAGAAAATTTGAAAATACTTAGTATAGCTTTTCTTTTTTTGTGTATTTACTGCACTCATTCTTCCTTCTGTTCTCTATCTCTCTCAGATAAGCATGCATACGCATATAGAATTTTGAACAAATCATATTATTGGTGAATACATACATATGTATTTGTCTTTAAGCACTCTTGAGTCTACAATTTTTCAAATAATGAAACCAACTGGTATTTAAGCTTCTTTTTACTAACTATTGGAAGAGTTTGTTAAAGTCTAAAATT
Source organism: Oncopeltus fasciatus (assembly GCA_000696205.2). NCBI lineage: Eukaryota > Metazoa > Arthropoda > Insecta > Hemiptera > Lygaeidae > Oncopeltus > Oncopeltus fasciatus. Next base: position 512,039 of record KZ806995.1, read on the forward strand.
GCTCGAAGGGGAATTAAGAAGAGCGGAATCTAAAATCTAAATATCATTGTGATTATTAGAATTAAAAAAAAAAAAAAAAATGAATGGTATAAAATATGTCTAAAATATAATTTTATAACACGTACATTGTGTAACATTAAAAGAAAGTCTGTATTGAAAAATATAATTAGAAATCTAATTAAAATAGTTAAGTGAACCCTCCTATTTTAAAAATATAAAAACCAAATTAAGTAGTTTTGCTTTTTATTGCTAACCCTTGAAAGATTTTAGAATAAAATATATGAGAGGAAAATAGGGTTTACAATTTATAATATTGATATCTTTGTTGATAGTTACAAAAAAATTTATAGAACATATTAGGTGCAGATTTTATAAAATTTATGTTATTTTTATTAACATTTACATTGACATCTATTTGAAAAATTCTCAATAAGTAAAATATTAAGATGATAGTAAGTAATTCGCCCATTCTTCCTTCCCAGTCAGTATAGTCAGATTTTGTAGTCTTTCCATATAGAAATACTCATTGCTCTAAGATTAATAAGCCATAATTCACCATTAACTCTCATAAATGTCCATTTTAAGTTTTACAGGACATAAAAGATACAATAGTTTCATATTGTCATTTTTAAGCTAACAAAGTCTATTTTTTTCTGATCCATTTTCCTTTTAGTTTTACGTTGTTTTTTTATAATAATTTTCTTACTATTTAGACCTTTCTTTAAACCTATTTAATATTTTTTTTTGTTTTAATAATGTGAAATTTCTGTCCTCATTTTTTCACTAATATTTCTCAATAATTATCTCTAAATGACAACAAACTTTGAAGTAAATCTAAACCATATATAATAAAAGATGATCATGTGATGTTTATGTGTGTGTAATTATATATAACACACACACATACATAATTATATTATATTTATTTATAAGTTTAAACTTTATACATATTACATAAATATTGCTTTTGAATTATTAAATTAAAATATTCATTGTATTTTTTTTATGGAACAGGGAGATTATATTTTTATTATAAAGCCACATATCTTAGAGAGTGTGCACAAGTAGAAATTGAAAAGGTTAAAAAAGGTCATTTAAAAACATTAGAATTCTTAATGGAACTTTTTTTTTAAATATTAAAAATGAATATACAAACCTTTAGCAGCCTGAACCAAAGAAGACATATCATTTTTAGAACTAAAAAGGATAGTTGGATATACTCTTGAAAATTTGGTCTGAAATGACACTGAAAATTAAAAAGAAATTTGATAAACAAACAAGTCCATACATAAATGTCAACAAGGGCCCCTCCCCTTAGAGAATAAGATCTTAACAAGGACCTCAGAATGTCTTGGATAGCTGAGGAATATAAGCTCAATAGCATCATGGACATCTGAATTCCCGAAGAAGACTTAATAGAAATAGACCCAAATGAAAACAGCACTACCATCAACACAAAAACATCTGCACACGCCCATGCCCGCAGGCATCACACACAGGTAACAATCTATTCTAAATAGACAGCTATTTCCCCCCCCCCCCCATTGTAAACTATTGATAGTATGACAGACAGCATACTATTGATATTTTCAAAACTATTTAATTGATCCATTTTATCTTAGAAACATTTTATCTATGGGCTGATGACCAAAAACTAATTCCTATTTTTTAGTTTTGTTTCTTGTTCACAACTAACTAAATTTTTATAATGTTACAATAAAAAATAAATAAAAACATATCTTATTCTTCAAAATTTTGAGAAGTTATTAGATCTATTAACTATTCATATAATATAAATATTGTTAATTTTTATGGTTTCTCAACTTAAAATTCTAAATTTAATATTTAATGATCATTCAAAGTATTGGCGAGAGACTGTTTCATTATGGGTTACAGTCCAGGAAGAATAATGGACTTGCTGTTCAAAGAAGATAAATCTTTAACTGTTGGGAATTCATTAAAAAACGCTACACAGTACTCCATGGACTCGGTGTGCAAGGTTAACTGTTCAGTGAACATAAAACGGACAACAGTTAGAAGACAATACACGGTTCACAGAAAAATGAATCACCAAGAGGAGTAATGCTCTTTCAGGAGTATTTCATGTTTTCAGTGCAGCAAATGGAGACACCTCCAGGTAGTGTGCTGACAGCAGACTATGAGGAGCAACTTCCTGGCCACAGAGGAGGGTGGCGGGGAGAGCCAACAGGAGAATGGGCCCGAAGTGTTGAGTCATGCCAGGGACAGGTAAGTATGACATTAAGGTACTGGTCAGTGGGGTTCTCTTGGTGAATACTGGCTCTGCTGTTAGTTTGACAGTGGTATGACTGTGTGAAGCTAAATTAAATGACATTGAATTAACTCATTACAATAAGCCTTTTTGTTCACGTAGGCTTCGACGGTCGTCAGAAGTATTTACCGTTTCTTCTTCCGGGTTGGACCGTGTCAAATTGTTGTTATTTGCCGAGCTTTCGCACATCATGTGATGGCTTCTTCAGGGCTGAAAAGAGAATGAGAGTTGTAAAAAAGAGATTTTTAAAATAATCCCGGCGCGGTCTGGTCCTTGGGCGAAGCCTGCCTTCCCATTGGTTGATACTGTGTTCTGGTGGCTGGTCACTGATTGGTTGGATCCTCAAGGACCAGACCGCGCCGGGATTATACACCACCTGGTGTATAAAACATGGTAATTATAAAAATCTCTCATGGTAACCTGGATTTTAAAAATCTCTCTTTTACAATTCTCATTCTCTTTTCAGCCCTGAAGAAGCCATCACATGATGTGCGAAAGCTCGGCAAATAACAACAATTTGACATGGTCCAACCCGGAAGAAGAAACAGTAAATAAGCCTTTAATCACTTACATAGGTTCAAAATCTACTCCAGATGTCACAGTTAATAATAATTTATTTAAAGCTTAACAGTTATTAATAATGGAAATGGATAATCTGACAATAGTGGGAAGATATTGGCTAGGTTATTTAAAGCTCAGGATTGATAATGGGATAGAATTTTTAAATTCTTCAGAAGAATGCCTAATCAATTTATTTAAAAAAATAAATAACTTTTGGTGATAACAAATTCTTTAGGCACTTTTAATCGAGAAATAATACCTTTAAAAATTAAACCCCATTGACTCCCAAGTTATATAGCCCGCTTGCTATGAAGAAATTAGTTGAATGTGAAATTGATAGGTCTGAAGATATTTTAGAGCCACTAGATTATAGTCTGTGGGGAAAACCAATAGTACTTGTTTTAAGGAAAGGTAATTCAACATTAGCAGTTAGTATTTGTGGAAATTATAAATTTACAACAAATCCTCACTTAGAAGTTGACTAAAATTCTTTGCCATCAAACGACGCCCATACAAGGCTGTAAACAGTTTCAAAGATCGATTTTTTCAGTACCTATTAACGGCTGGTATTAGATGAGGAATGCAGGAACTTGATAAATTATGACCCATAAAGGCCTATTTAGACTTATTTACTAGGCTACCATTTTTCAAAAAGAATGGCTCAGATTTGAGATATTAATTTGATTTTTAAATAAATGAAGTTTAACACAATTAATACAAAGAAAATGGTGAAAGGTTAACATTTATATAATCCTTGAACAGTTAAAATTTTCATTAAAATATAGGCATCTTATATTTTATTGAAATGTTATATTTATTTTATCAACACAATACTGCTCTTCTAAGGTCGAACCATTAATAAAATCAAAGCTTTAATATATTTTATTTTATTTCTATAATGTCTCTGGCTTGTCTCTTTATTTAATTTATTATGTTAGAATGGAAGTAGGATTTCTTTAGTCCCACAGTATAGTTTTTCAACACTGTTTTATCAATATCATTCCTTAAAAATAACTTTAGTTATTCCAAAAATAAATCAGATTCCCAAACACTGACTTGATTAAAAAGAAATCTTGTGTAAATAGTCTTTAAAATAAATGTATGTAGATTCGTATCCTGATTCATCAAAAAATATTATTGATTCCTTAGAACAGTTTCTAAAAAAAAGAATTGTTTTGCTGAACTTGAGTGAATGAGTGAATGTTGAGTGAACTTGCTGCTTGTGCAGAATTTTTCTTCAAAAGCGGGCCATTTCAAAGTGTCTGCAAGATACTACACTTTAGCCCTTATAAATTAAAATGTGCCCACTACACCATATTATTTAAACCAAAAAACCTCAAGAAACACCCAAACTCCTGATGAGTATGAGCTACCATTGAGAATTTCATGTACTAAAAAAATACTGTGAAATTCAGCCCTTAATATATACAGAAACAAATATATTTAGGTCTAGCCTACACTAGAGCAGAATTATCTTATCAAGATGGCCACCCAATATTTAGGGCACAGTATTGGTTATAGCAATATCACATTTTTTTTTTCATAGGGGAAATTTTCTATATTTTATCAGCATAAAAATCATGGGGGAAATCCTTGGGTCTCAAAAATTTAGTGGGAAGAATAGTAAATCAATAAGGATAAGCAGTTCCCTTACTTGAGGATAGGAGATGTTACATCGCAGTATATAAATCAAGCAAAAATAAATTATTACAAATTCTGGAATCTAATAGCTTAATTTTTAATTCAATAGGTAGACAGGAATATGATTTATGCATTAAATAAAAAATTAACAATATTTTTTTTAATATAAAGGGAGGATACAAAATTGGTACTTCACATTGGGTGTTAATATTTATTTTTGAGAGAAATAAAACAAAAAAAATAAGATACAAAAATTATATCCACACAACAAAAGTATAAATCAATAGGAAGTGTATAAGTAATATATATACAAATAATTAAAAGCAAATTAGTCTAAGAACGGTTAAAAAATTTGTCTTCTCAGCAATGATGTGAATAAAGAAGAATTAAGATCAATATGTATTTATTTTTAAAAAGAATACTTTTATATTACAACGGAAACAACAGCGAATCTTGATAGATTATAAAGAAATTTAATTTATACTTACGTCATCAAAATAAAAAATATGTATTGCTTATTATTAAGAAACAACAAAGATCTTGATTTATAGAACAAAAATCATAAAATATAAAGATGGCAATGGATCGCAAAATAATTACCTAATTTAGTGATAAAATTCATTTTAATGGTTAAAGGCAGATTAATGATTAACCCAAACCCCTAAGTCCTAGAGTGAAGATGATAACAAACAAGGCTATTTCATGCAACAGATAAGTAGTTCACGAACGAACATGTTCACTGAATAATTTCTAAAGAACTATATCTGTCTTATCAGTGAACTCTCTTTACCCCTCTACTTCAAGGGAATTCGGAAGGAATGTAGCTATTAAGTACATATGTTCCCAGGGCAGATTTTTTAAAAAAATTTTCTCGATATAAATAAATAAACAAATATTTATATTAGAGACTATCATTTTGGTACCCAGTAGGAAGAGTAGGATGAAAAATAATTTTAATTTCAGGAGCGAGAAATTAAAAAGGATCACATATTTATCTTTTATTTAAACGAATTTCTTAATTGTGATGGTTCTTTCGTTTAATTTTAAATGATTAACTGGCAAACATAATTATATTGAATTATTTAGTTCAATTGAACTAGTTTATTGAAATGATCTTTGACCTAAGAAACAGTTCACTATAATGAACTACTTTGCTCTTTAGAATACTTTCTCTTTTTTTTCTTTACTTCAAACGTAGAATTGTGTAAATATAAAGGTGAGTCTCATATTAAAATTTTAAGAAATTAAACAGTAGTTTTAATGCATATATTTAATGAAGAAAATATGAATTTAAGCATTAGACTATGTCGTATCCGGCACTTGTATATCTAACGTCATAACAGTCTTTCATTTTGTTTTAGACAGTATTTGTCTTGGCATCTTTCTTATTTTTATTAATGTTTTAAAATAAGAATTTAAAATATATGTGTGCCTTACACGAATAAAAGAGTGATTATCAGACTTTGAGATGAGTGAAACTTATCAAATCCCATATTTCCCAATCAGACTTTTTTTTTTTTTTTTTTTTTTTTGTTGTTGTTGTTTTCTAGCATTTAGTTTATTACCCTTTTTTTTTAATCTCAGATTTTCACACCCTGGGAATGATTTCAACCAATTTAAGGAGTGTATTTATCTTATTTGGAGGAAGAACCTGATACATACCAAAGATTCAATGTTCAGAGTGTTCAATTAATCAATATTGTGATATTAATTAATTAATATTGTGATATTATTTATGCATTTATATTTATTTTAATTTAATATCAAATTAAAATTAAATTTAAAAGTGAAATTTTGGGTGTTACGATGCGGACCCGGGATTCCTGGGGAGAATGTTGTTGAGAAAAGCATGTGCCATGGCTATTTAGAACAGGATAGCTACATATTTATCCTCCTGTCTTCATGATTTTAAGTGGTTTATTGAGAGATTAAAAGATAATGTAATATTTCACCTTACATTAGAATTTTTTTATACTAGAATCATATTATAATTATGAAATTTATAAATTAGTGTTTGGTACTGAAAATTCACAATACTTTTTTTTTTTTTTTTGTGCGCATCGACTGCTGGTGATCATTAGCGCTTAACTTGTATTGTAATAATTGTTATACTTTGTTTTTAAACAAACTAATAATAATAATCCACTAAACAACTGATAATAATAAATAAATAAATTTAAAATAATCTAATAGTAAATATAAAAATCACTAAAATGAAAATGGATAAGTTCATTTAATAGTAAAAGATCACTTATGTTTAGAACTATCACTAAATTTATCACAGACAAGTAAGATTTGTATATAGATTAATATATTTTGCTACAATTTGATGAATTTCAGGTATTCAATTATCTTATTGAAATTTTTATTTTCTCGCAATATCTTCTTTGGATCTCTTTTTAAGCCAAAAATTTACTTTGTTTGTAGTTGGGGACACTCGCTTATAATGTGGTCCGCCGTGAGAAGATTCCACACAGGCGACATGCGGGTCGTCGCCTACCATCTAGATGGTAACCGTGGGTTAGACGTGTAAGTCCTAAATGATGACAACTGCATCTCTTCTTGGCAATTTTTCATATGAGGCCGAAGTCCGGACTTGTGGTGATATAGATCGCAATCGTGTTGAACTTCTGTCCCACCTTTGTTGCTACTGATTCCAAATTATTCTTTTTACACGGCGTTTTTCGTCTTTGAGATGCGTGCATGTATCCGAGGGTAAGGGTAGCAATGTAACTTCCGTTGCAAGGACCTCAACTTCTTCATTTCCTATTACCCCAACGTGGCTGGGGATCCATAGAAGTTTTATATTTATTTTTCGTGTGTTGAGTTCTTCCATCAAAATTTGAATTTCGCACAGTAGTGGATCCCTCGTGAACTTGTTTAGGATCATTGAAGATAGAGAGTACGAGTCGCTGCATATTAGGGCATCAGTTTGATGAATGCAGCATTCTTATAGAGCATCTATAATGGCCATTAATATTGCATGGAAAACACTGGTATGAGAAGGCAATGGTACTTAAATGGCCTGAAGTAGTCCACCATATCCAACCCCATTTTCCGTTTTTGAACCGTCCAGAAATATTGGATCTATATATTATAGATTTCCAGTTTTTTAAAAACAGTTTTCTGTATATTTCCGGAGGTGTATCGCGCTTTACAAGTGTGTTCAAAGTATAATCAATGTAGGGTGTCTTTAGGCTCCATGTGCTTATGGATGTTTGTATGAGTGGCATTATTTTACCCTCATTTTCTTTATAATTTCGATAAATTTCACCAGCACGTACTGTTAGAGGTCTAGTACGAGTTCTCTTATCTTGAAATTTTTGAAATACCCCCTGTTTATCGAAGTGGGAAATGATGAAATGTTCTCTTTGAGCTCTTATACTAGCGAAATAATTGAGAGAAACCAATTCTTGCCTTAGATCGGGGGGAAGATGTCCTGATTCAACGTATATTGATTCAGCTGGGCTTGTCCGAAAAGCACCAATCGCTAAGTAAAGGCCAAGATTATAAGCCTATCCAACTGAAGCAGCCAAGTTCGCCTCGATGATCTATAAACAGGGCATCCATAATCAAGTCTTGACAAAATAAGTGCATCAAATATTGGGAGGAGCAATCCCTCCGATTTTGAGCATTGACAAAAATTTTATAATTTTTAACGCATTGCTGCACTTAGCTATCAAGTATTGAATGTGGCACTTCCATCTTAGTTGTGAATCCTAAAAAACTCCAAGAAATCTGTGTTCAGGCTTAGTTACAATTGGTGTACCAGCTATGTTGAGTCGTGGAGCATCATGCTCTTTCCGCAATCTGCAAAAATGCACTGCTGCTGTTTTGGTAGCCGAGAATGTATAGCCTACATCCTCAGCAATTTTTTTTTTTTTACTTTTTCAATAGCATTATGCAAACGAGAAATTTTGGTGTCCTCCCGATCATGACATACAAAAAGAGTAAGATCATCTGCAAATAGAGAACAATTTATATTCACCTGTAGTCCCATTGGAACTTTGTTTATAGCTGTCAGGAACAATGTAACACTCAAGGAAGACCCCTGAGGTATTCCATTTTCCTGTTCTCGCCTTGTAGATGTGGTGCTTGACAATCTTATTCTTAAGAACCTGTTTTTTCAGAAAGTTTTGGAGAAATATTGGCAGAAGTCCTCGAAATCCCCAGGATTCTAGTTGAGAGAGGATACCGTATCTCAAGGTTCGGTCATAGACTGGTTTTAAATTTTTAAAAACACATCAGTCACATGGTTTCGGTCGAGAAAAGCATTCTGAATAGCACTTTTAACAGCCGCTAGTTGGACAATGCTAGAGTATCCACTTCTGAAACCAGCTTGATTTGGAAATATGAGCTTTTTTTTCTTCTAATATGTGTATCAACCTATAATTTATCATATTTTTCATTATTTTGCCAATGCATGACAAGGATATAGGTTGATAGCTGCTTGGTTCGTTTGGGTCCTTTCCTGGTTTCGAAATTGTTATTATCAATGACTCTTTCCCTTCATCCGGGTAGATTCCCAATTTCCACAAGTGGTTATACACTTGTAGTAACTTTGTTTTTCCTGATATCGGGAGGTGAATCATAAGGTCATAGGGAATGCCATTTATCCCCGGTGCCTTCATTGCAAAAGAGAGAGGAGTATTTCCAGTAGTATTTTTAATATTTTTAAAGTTTTCACTGTATGAATTAGAACTGAAAACTGACTGATAGTAGTCTGCAAACATTTCTGCTACTTCTCTGGGGCCAGTAGAGCAGTTTGTCACCTTGTTTTAACAGTAGAACTGATTTACAATATTTCTGCCACACATTGCTTCAAATTTTCTTCATACTTCTTTTGATTATGCATTTTTTGATATTGTTGAGACATGATTTTGTTTTAGCATATATTTTTGCCCTTCTTTATTCCGCTCTACACTTTTTTAAATTTATTAGATTTTCCAAAGTGGGATATATTTATTTTTTTCTTATGGTTGTCATTGGGATGGCTAATATTGCGGCTTCATTAATAGAAGTTTTTTGAGATTGTTTTGTATATTAGAATTGAAGTCTGGGGCTTAGGAATTTTCTCTGTATAGAAGCCAATTAGCTCGATCTGTCCTCCATCTGGGTACGCTCTTGAATTCGTAATTCAAGCTGATTATTATGGGAAAATGGTCTGACCTGTGTAAGTCTTCCAACACAGACCAATGAAACTGAGGTGCTACAGGTGTTGAAATAACGCTAAGGTCAATAGCTCTAAACTTGCCACTTTGGACAGTGAAGTGAGTTGGGCTTCCGTCATTCCACAGAAATAGGTCATTTTCTTCAAGGAATGAGATTAACTCTCTGCCTTTGCTGGAGATGCTCCTGGGGGACCTATGACGGGTGCTGAAATAACCTACAATGAGGTAGGGCCGAGGCAGTTCACTTATCAGGCCTTGAATGTCACTAATATTGTATATTTCATATGGGAGATACAGACAGCAGACTGTTATTTCTAAAGGTACTCTCATTCTACCAGCTACTGCCTGCAAGTTCGTCGCTATATTCGTTTCTTGGAAGGCAATAGATATTATTTTTTATGTAAATTGCTACAACACTATGGCTTCTTTCATTATTTTCAATCTGGGGTTCTTTATGTAAGCATGTGTAACCAATAATATTGTGGCAATTTCCTTTGCGAAACTTCGTTTCTTGTATAGCAAAAACTATTGGTTGATATTTATTTACCAGGTATCGGGCCTCATCACTTCGTCGCGATAATCCACATACGTTACACTGCAAGAAGGCATTATTGTTGACCATCTAACTTATCTGCTTGGCTTACAATGGCCTTGTTTTTCAATGATGCATGGGATTTTCCTTTAGTCCATCCTATTTTCTTCTTGCGCGTTTCGCGGATACCATCTTCGTTTTCATTATCCGTGGAAGTTATTTCCAAAATTTCAGGTACCCCTGATGTGCCCATGGTAAATAATGAGCCAGACGGCGGTGAATTCGCTGATTTATTTATATTGTCTGTTTTAGGGGATGTTTGTGGGTTAGGAGGAGAGGATTGTGTTTTAGTTTAGGTGAGGGGTAGTGGTTGGAGTTTAGGAATTTCTGGTAAGGATGGGGGGGGGGGGGGGGGGGGGGGGGGGGTAGGTAAAGGTTGGGTTTTATGAGCGGGAATTGATAAAGGAATTCATTTGACGGAAGTCATTTTTGTTTCAATAATTTTTATTGTACTATTTTTGTCGATTTGGTTTCATAACGAATTTCTTTTCTCATTTTATCAGCTATATTAGCAAACGATCCACGCCCGGCGTATGAAGTGGAGGTAACCAGGCAGGTCATACGCCTGACAGTAGGTCATAATCTTATTTTTAGATAGGATAACCTGAATTTCCTTTTCCCTTTTTAAAACCTGACATTTTTAAAAATCTTGCGTCATGATATAATCCGCAGTTAGAACATTTCTTTGGTTTTGAGTAAGGCTGGGAATCATGTCTTGGGAAACCACAAAAAGACTTTCAACAGCCTGGCACATCTCTTTGATGAATGTCAAAACTTGGTATTTGAAGCATCTTAGTGGAAGGGGATAATATGGACATTATGGATATTATGGATATTAATTTAAACTATATCAAAGCAAATCTGGTGAAAAATAATTATGAATAAAAAATCTAAGATCAAGTAGTGGAGGAAATTTTAAAACATTTTATTACAAATATTACAAGAGACTTAATAACTACAATGCACAACCATAAATAATCATTCGTTCCATAAATACAACACAATTGTACAAGTTCCTTTCCAAAGGAGAATTGGGGCTTCTTTTTAGATCATCCAAAATTTTCAAAATGATGTATAAAGTATGGAAGTTTTCGACCCTTATTCACCTGAAAGAAATAATTAAATTAGAAAGATTATCTTTATAATTATAATAATATAAATTACATAATAATATTTGAAAAAGTAATTTTAAAATTAGAAGTGATTAACAGAGAGACTCATCTAACTTCCTGAAATAATAATTCATGGACAATAGTCTTGATTTTTTCCTTCTTTAAAAAAAGTCACTCACTCATATGACAATAGGACATACAATATAAAAAAAAAGAAAAGAAAAAATAGATAAGAAGTTTTGTAAATGTAACAAAAACATTGTTAGGGTGGATTTTTTAACTAAAATTAGTAGAAGAGGAGTGTTAACTTCGTAGAACTGATAGTTTTGTTTAACTTTAAAAATGTTAAAAATTTATTTGATCATTAATATTTGTAGGTGAGTTTGCGTGATGCTCTGTTCTAAAGAAAGTTATTGATACCCCATATCAATATAACATGCACTTTGACTTACTTTGTTATTGAGACATCATTTACATGTTCTCTGTGCTTTCATATATTACAAATGATTGTGGAATTCTTATCCAATAGGCTTTGATGTCTTCTGGTAAATTTAAGGATCCTTTTATCGTATCCTAGGGGAATGATCTCAAGTCTAACTTAATGTGTTGTTTTATGAATCCAAAATTGAAAATCATAACAAAATTGTTAAAAATGTGTAGCCAAGAGTAGACAAATAGTAATTCTCTTCATTGAAGTGTCATAAGATTGTTATAAATTATATGAAAAAATTTCACAAAGATTCAAAAGGAGAGTTTGTTGACCATAGATATTATTCTAAGATGATTTTAGTTGGGGTTCGGTCAAGGTAGATCCAAAAAACACAAATTTAAAAATGTATTTTTTAATAAAGGATTATCTGCCAATGTTTCGGCTTACATTGTAAGCCATCTTCAGGGCTATCATGAAGATGAGAGAGGACAGAACGTCCCTAAGTTCACATTTCCAAGTTTTCCTGTCCTCTCTCATCTTCATGATAGCTCTGAAGATGGCTTGCAATGTAAGGATTTCATGTTTGTTTGCTTATAACTGCAAGAAATGAATTGATTCTTGAGATAGAATATGTGGATAAGGCAAATTAATTACCAAATAAGAAAAACAAGTAGGGACTCCAGTATATTTTTCTACTTTTATCATTATATTGAATTTCTTGCAATACTTATTTGTTTTTCATTAATGAATAAGAACTCTATTGCAAGAGGCTAATAATATTGACATTTTAGATAAAGTCTCAAGTTCTTTTTTTTTTTTTTAGATGACTCTTATCCAGAGTAAAAAATAGAAAATAATAAATATATTCTTACAAACATAGGTTTTTAATAAAAATAAATAATTTTGAATATAAAAAAAATTAAATTGATTAAAATTTTAAAAGGCTGCTTCNAGAAATAAAATATTTAATAAATGGGAAAATGCAAATATTAAAAAAAAAATAAATAAAGGAAAGTTTATACTGAAAAAAAATGGTTAAACTGATAAAAAAAATTATTTAAGTATTATATGAATCAGAAAAAAGTAATTGAATAATTTTCCTGAGAGAAAAAAAAACAAAAAAAAACCTTTTAAATCAATTTATCACTTAAATAAAAATCTATTAACTAAAATTATAATAACAATAACATATTTTTGTTAGATAACCCGGTTATTTTCAAAATATTTAATGTCACAAACAAATTACTAATATAGAAATTTTGCTACATCCTGGCATTAAAAGCTCTTCTTCAGAAGCAATATGGATGCATAATGGCTATACTCAAGATATTCATGAATAGTTTTCTTCCATTACTGAACTTGGAAAGATTGCTGCTTGTATTTTACCTTAGTAGAACAGTTATTGTTTGAATTATTGAATACTCACTTCTTCACAAGCTGTCATTATACTCTTCGTGAGAGGCCTAGGTCCACAGCTGAATACTCCTATTTTACTTACCTGAAACAAAATTATCTCAATAAACTTCAAATTCATTAGAAGATGAGAGGTTATTCAGGTATTTGATCTTCAGTATTTTTATTTTATTTAAGCAATTCTTATGAGATAAAAATCAACTAAATGTTTTGGTAGATTTCCCATAAAGAAATTAATCTATTGATAACAAGGCTTAACTTTTTAAAGAAAAAAAATTCACCTTTTCAGGAATACTACTTAAGAGAAACTAAAAATATTACACTCATGCACACACGCACACGCAAACACCCACATTTGTCCGATTGCACTCTAGCACTACAATATATTCAATATTTTTTTTACATACTGCTTGTCCTTAAATAGCACAGATCAGATTGGTTGAAAGGGAGAGAGGGTTGGATGGAGACCAAGTTGAAGTTGCAAGTTTCTTGCATTAATGCTCTATAGTATTTTTAAGAATAAAAATTGTTGTTTACAAATCAGTTTTTAATTCTTAAGCCTCCAAGACTGCATCCCTGACTAAACTCTCCTCATAAAGGTAGCTAGTATTTCTGTTAACTGATATGGGCTACATTTAATTGAGTAAATTAGATATCTTAACATATATTAACTTCATTATTCTTTAGAGTCACATAATTTACAGCAACTCATTATTTATATATCGTGATATAAAATTTTAATAATTAAAAAGAGGAATTTGAGACTCTATCAGTTATAAACCTATGGACAGTCAAATAACTAAAAATGATCCATGTTTTAATTGATTTAAAAAGGAGAGTTTTTTGACCGTAGATATTATTATTAGATGATTTTAGTTGGGGTTCGGTCAAGGTAGATCCAAAAAAATACAAATTAAAAAAAAAGTGTATTTATTTAAAAGATTATCTGCCAACGTTTCGGCTTACATTATAAGCCATCTTCAGGGTTATCCATGACTGATGGAAATGTGAATTTAGGGACAGGGCCTCCTCTCTCGTCTTCATGATACACAACCCTAAAGATGCCTTACAATGTAAGCCGAAACGTTGGCAGATAATCTTTTTAAAAAATACACTTTTTTTAAATTTGTATTTTTTTGGATCTACTTTGACCGAAGCCCAACTAAAACCATCAAATAATTAAATGGTTTATTTGTTTTCTCTAAAGTTTATCTAGTAAAAACGGTTAAATAATGTTTTGAATTCAATCTTAACCCATTAACTCTCTGAATATCATCAAAGAAAATAAATTTAAGTATTGGAAACAATTAATGCGAGGGAATAGAATAAAAAATCTATCTGTCCCAGCCAGGACTCGAACCTGGATCTCCTGCTTTCCGGGCTGGTATGCTATCCATTGCACCACCGGGACGAGCTAGATAACTCATTAAACTCCCAACACACCAGCGAGAGTGTAACCTACGATAAAGACGGATACATCGGAGCTGACATTGTCTAGTTATCTATCGACTCTTCATTATTTACTTTTTATTTTTATTTATAAACATTAATTTAGTTGTGGAGTATCATCCCACATAAATTTTAAACAATAAATGCTAGGGAATAGAATAAAAAAATCTATCTGTCCCAGCCTGGACTCGAAATCGAGGGCCAGTATGCTATCCATTGCACCATTGGGACGAGCTAGATAACTTATTAAACTCCCAACACACTCGCGAGAGTCTAACCTACAAAATATACGAATACATCGTCTTAAGCTCGAAGTAGCTGACATTGTCTAGCTATTTATCGACTCTTGTTTTCATTGGTTACTTTTTATTTTCATTTATAAAGATTAGAATTCATAGAGTTTTAAATATAAGGAAGGTTCCTATGTATCACACAATGAAAACAAGTCGGCAAAGAAGGATTTTATTTTTTTTTTATTTCGCAGGTATTTTCAATTAATTTACTCTGAACAAAAAATGAAAAGTATTTGCATAAAATGTGCAATTACTTCACCTGAGTTCTCTTGGCCCTCAGTAGGCTAGTATATAACATGAATAATCAAACATAATTGCATTACTTTATCATAAAGAATAATAATTATAAATGAAATTAAAAAAGAAACATGAAATTTTTTTAAAGGAAAGTTTGCTTCTAAATTATTCATCAAATAGAAATGTATACTAGATGTAATTTTTTGTTTTACTTACATAGCTATGTTTTTTTTGTACAAATTTAAGAAATGATGACATATCAGGCCTTCCAAAGTGATTTACAGCCTTCAATCCAGTGAACATACTTGTTTTAGACAGTCTTTGAAAGTGGTTTTCACATATATACTGAAAAAAAACATCAAGTTGGTTGATTATGTTTAAAGACTGCTTATAAGTTACTATTTCTACAAAAATATTACTTACCAACATTGTTGTTCTTAAGTCAAACTTGTGGAAGAATTGTGTGATGAATATGTGAATCTCAAGCACATTAGTAACATCTTTCTTCTCAACATCTCGAAGCACTTCAATGAACCATTCAAAGTGCCTATGTGATGGACATATCCATAGAAAGTAAACCTAGAACAAAAACGTTTGCTCAAGAAAATTCGAATAAGCTCAATTCACTCTCATACCAAGGTATACAGTACATACTTTTTTGCAGGCCACACCACTGTAACGTTTAGTTGAAGTTCCAAAAACTAGGTCATTTAAGATTGATGCATATGGTGTGACACCAATGCCCCCTCCAACCATTACAGCAACTTCAAATTTATACCAGTCTTGATTACCTCCACCAAAAGGCCCTTCAAGACGAATCTGTAATTTTAAATAAAATAAAAAAGAATTATCATCAAGTTTATTATTTTTTACAGCTAGCACAATCCATTAAGTATTATCAAACTCCTGAGGAGGGCCTTAAAGTGGCAGAAAACATGAATAATAAGTAGAGGGAGACATTTGAAAGTTTTTATTTTTTTAAAACTAATCTTAAGCAAAAAAAAGGTTAAGTAAGTCTTAAGTCTAATCAAAAATGCTTACCTTGGGCTGATCAACTTCAGGGTTAAAATTGCAGGGATCAAAGTAGTTTCTGAGCTTCCATGTCCATGGACCTTGAGCTTTTATGTGACAAGATAAGAAGTTTTCATGAGGGGCTGAGGTCAGTGTGAATGAGTGATACTCATCAGAGAATGATGTGCATGCCAAACGTATCCATTGACCTAAATAAAAATGAAGCATATTTACCAACTTTGCTGTGCAGGGTACTAAATAAAGTTCTTCATGAAACTTAATATTTTGAATTATTATATTTAAAAGGTATATTGTTTACTAGACAATCTATGTTTAAACTTTTTTAAAAAGAAAAATATTTAATCTTTGAAAAATTTTTATGAATTAAAATAAAACTGAATTGAAAATGAGGTTTTGTTACTTTACCTTTAAAAATGAGGTTTTGTTACTTTACTTTTAAAAATGAGGTTGTGTCTTAGACATAAAAGTTCTTTTACATCAATGCACTCTGAACTGACATCCCCTCAATAATAATTGTACTTAATTTCTATTTAAATATTGTAATTTATTTCAGTTATTTTTTTATGTACTTTTAAGACAATGTATTTAATTTTAAAGGGTGTGCTAAAATTTA
The DNA here is from genome assembly GCA_000696205.2 of Oncopeltus fasciatus. Taxonomy (NCBI): domain Eukaryota; kingdom Metazoa; phylum Arthropoda; class Insecta; order Hemiptera; family Lygaeidae; genus Oncopeltus; species Oncopeltus fasciatus. The sequence goes on from KZ806995.1 coordinate 528,873, forward strand.
TTATTATTTTTTATTATACAAATATANTTTATTATACAAATATAAATAAAATTTTCTATTTTTTAGAGTAATTATCATTATATTCTGTATATTTTTGTTATATTTTATAGTTGTCAACTACAATCTTTTTTATAACTAGATTTAGTGAAGTTTGTTAGAAGGTAAGCTCTAGCCTCCTTTAGACCATGTATTGTGTTCTTTTCAGTTTTTTGCGTTTAGGTAACAGTTGCCCCCCCCCCCTTTTTTATAATATGTTTCTCACAATTAAAAATTTACAAAATTGAATGAAATATACACTTGCTTCTTTCTAAAGAAAATTACTATAAGATCTCTTAACCCATCAGCATACCTGTTAAAGTACACCTGCTTCATTTATTTTAGATACTGTCTCTTATGTAGAAAGGGCATAGGTTGAGCCACAAAAAAAAATCTAGTATGTTTTAATTTACAGCAGTATTTGCAATCGTATACCTTCTTATGAATTTTTTTACCATAACTACCGCTTTCTATATTATCACCATAATTTTCATGAACTGCTTCCTGACAAATGATTTACTCAAATGCCTGGAGCATGATAACATTACTTGTACTTATTACACATACACTATTCCCTACTATATCAGAGATTTGACTACTCAAAATAACTTAATAGAACACATGGTGCCAGGAATAATCTCTTTGTACAGATTGATAGGTGAACCTCTATGGTTATCTCATATAGGTTGTTAGCGCCTGGCACAGCCCTCGGTGTTCATGTCGTTTGTTCTGTTAAGATTATGTTAATATATGTATTAAAGTGAACTCTCTTTATTTATTAAATAACCCTGACACATAGGAACTCAATTTTCTTCCAAAATATTGGCATTTGGCTTGGTAACAATATTAATAATTTTCTTCATTTATAAATGCACAGCCACCTGGAAATCAAGCTAGCAATTGTTGAAGTACATAACATGTTATGTATATTATACATTATTTTAATATAAAACTTTTTGTATTATAAAACATCTAGGAGACAACGTAACCTCATGTATGGTTATCTCGGTATGTGAGTTATTAAAGTGTTAGTCACGGCGTACCGAGTTCCTATCTCTGAATTATCCCTTCATAAGGCTTTTATGTATTATTTAAAATATGGATCATGGTTCATCATACGTGAACAGGTCATGGGTTCTGCGCTCACCCATATAGAAATATTACGTGAAACTTTGATTGTCTATGTTGTTAACCAATAATTTCTGAGTTCAAGATGGGATCGTAATTGAAGTCATTCTCGGTGCCTCAAATTACTCACTTGGAAGGAAAATCTGGACAACTTGAAGGCAAAAATACGAATGGCCTTACGTATAATACTGAGAGCGATATAAATTGTTGATGGGTCATAGACATTGCCCGCAACTTAATTAGATGGCGAAGTTTCAGAAAGCCTTAAAAAGAAACCAGCTCTGTTTAAAAGTAGAGACAATCAAGCATTGTGTATATCATAACAATATGATATTATTAAGAAATGTTCGCGAAAGTGCGAAGATATGAAACTGCTAGAGAATGTGGTCTTTGATACGTTTTCTGAAGACAGAATAATTGACCTGTATAACAAGTTTTTTAGAAGATAAGTGACTACCTAGAGAGGATTCAATGGGATTTATATCAACACTGTCAAATAATTGGAACCAACTTAAGAAGGAAATAGAAAAGCAACCTGAAGGTAACAAAGATGTTTTATTGATTTGTAAAATTTAGAAAAGTTTACCTGAAACATTTAAATTTTTTGCAAACAGTTGGAGATTGATTATTGATGAGAATAAAAATTTAGAAAATTTACCTAAAATATTATGCACATTTGAAAATAATTCAATTGCAAATGTTTCTGAAGCGGTTTTACATACAAAGGCAATAATAGAAAGGTAGAAAAATGAATAAAGATAAACCATATAAAGCTGCTTTTGAAAAAAAACCAAATAAAATGTGCTTACTGTGACAAAAAAGGTAATTTTATTAAAAACTTTAGATTTTGGATTGCAGATGTTGATGTAAACCTCCTAAATTATGGGCTGAAATGATAAATTTAGCTGCTTACATCCTAAATCGAACTGGTATGTCCTCTACCAAAGGAAAATCACCCTTTGAACTATGGACTAGACAGATACCTTACATTAAACATCTACGAATAATTGGATCTAAATGTTGGGTGCATGTTCTCAAGATTAAAAAGAAAAAAATTGATAAAAAGACACAGGAAGGAATCCTATTGGGATATGATGGAGATAATGGATATAGAGTTCTGTCCCATAATAAGCTCATAAGATCCCGTGATGTAATATTTCAAGAATTAACTACTACACCTATTACTGAAGATGTTCTTATTGATAAAGGGATTAATCAACCCACGATAAATCTTAAAATTTTAGAAGACGATTTGGATAATAATCAAGATAAAGAACCGGTAACTAATCAATATGAAGAAAAACTAAATAATCATAAGGAAGATATTCAAGAGTCTGACAAGGAAGATTTTTTGGGATTTTCAGAAGATGATTATGACTCAGAAATGGAACAAGATGATATTGTGTCTTGGAAAAGAGGCAAAAATCTTAGAGATTCATCCAAATTGAATGAACCCAAACATTTAAAAGATTATGTAAACATTGCTGAGACTTATGTCATTCCTCAAACATATAATGAAGCTATGGAGAGTGAAGAAGCAGAACACAGGTCAGAAGGTATGGAACCTCAAATAAAATCTCTTGAGGATAATCATACCTGGACAATGTGCAACTTACCTCCAACTAGGAGGTTATCTCTTCAAAATGGGTATATACTAAGAAGTATAATGCTGATGGATCATTGGATTGCTATAAGGCCAGATTGGTTGTGAAGGGCTTTGCGCAAAAGAAAGGTCAGGATTATCAAGAAACCTATTATCTGGTAAACCTTCAGTCCTGTTGCTAGAAGGACTACCATCAGGAGGGTTCTTAGCATTTCTGCAGATGAGAATATGCATCTGTATCAATTCGATGTCTCAACCGCCTTAAGTTAAGTCTTCATGATGGCCTAGTGAGTTAAATGAGGAAATTTATATTAGACTGCCAGAGAGTTTTAGGATAAATCTAACCAAGTCAGCAGATTGAATATACATACGAACTGGGACTGTGTGTGTGTTAGGTAGACGATGAAAGTTTTATGATTAAACAATGAAGGAAGGTGTTGAAGTACATAATATGTTATGTGTATTATACATTATTTTAATATAAAAATTTTTGTATTATAAAACCTCTAGGAGGCAACATAACCTCCTGTATGGATATCTGGCTATGTTAGTTATTAAAGTGTTAATCACGGCGCACCGAGTTCCTATCTCTGAATTATCTCTTCATAAGGCTTTTATGTATAATTTGTTATTATAGATGTCCTGAGTTATCTACTCATATTATGAATTTATAATCTCCTGGGAGACCAATTAAAAGTAGGTTTCCTACCTGTTCACCTGAGATAAAAAATTATATTTTTCAGCCATAGTTGGCCATAGTATCAGCCAAGGCTATCTGACTCATTCTCACTACCTATTTGATGAAATCTTAAAATGAATCACATGCATTCAGATGTGCAAAACTTAAAAGGCTATTGCAGTGTATTCAAAACACTTTTCAATATAATCCATGTTATATGGAACTGAACTTGTGTTCAGTTACTAGGAGATATTGAAGGGCACTTCTATACATTTTTTCTTATACTCTTGACATTTCACAATTCCAAAAATAATAATACATTGATTTAAAATGAAAATAAATCCTTCATATGAAATTTCTATGAACTGTACTTCAGGCTACCATGCCTGTTTTTTAATAACAGAATTTGCACACTTAAACTCATTACTACTTTGACTATAGTTGTGATCAATGTTAAACAAATTTCAAAGATTTTTATTCACTGGAATTAAATAATTCCAAAATTACACATCTTGGTTGGATGCATTAATTCAACAGATTGTCATGTTTAACTCCAATATGAAACTCTTGAAGAAACTTATTTCAAATGTTTTTAATGTATTTATTAATTAATAATAATGTCTTTCTGTTAAAAAGAACACAGTTGAATTTCAGTCTTGAATTGGGGTTCTCAAGTGAATTGTAAAAAAAAAACCACATTTTCCCCATCAGAATGTGACTTATTTTTTACAACAGATAAAGAGATTTAGCTATAACTGACCTAAACAAAATTAAATGATAGGATTGTAATTTTAAAAGAGAGAAATAAAGAATATATTTTGGATTATTCGTTTTTGTATTCATTTTTAAACACTAAAGCTCTGAGTGATGTAATTTTCCTAAAATGAAAATGAGAATCATACATTTACCTGATAAGTATTTAAAATTTGGTGGCCTATAAAATTTAATTTTAATTACATCAGATGGAAGGAGTTCAGTTTCCAGAACATCAAGTGCCATATATTTAGTTCTCACTGAGACCACCTACAAGTAAAAAGAAATAGTTTTAGATTTGGAAAGGTAAACCAATCTCACTAGTTTTATTTTCATAATTAAAAATTTATTTAAGGAAACAAAAATAATATTTAAGATTCAGAAACCTTATCCAAGGTGTAAATGATCCCAGGTCCAATGAAAAATATCCAGAATCGTGGGGGACCAGTGATTCGTGCCAAACCATGTACCAAACAGAGGATATACAAAACAACGTATAGACTGTGTGTTGACCAGAAAAATGTATAAGCCTTCTTGCGAATAGTTGGGTGGGCAAATACAAAAATAATTGTCATTACAACAAATAGTAGAACACCAGTGATTCCTAGACAAGGAAAAAGAACAAATCACTTTTAAATTTTGAAATAATGGTTTCAAAAATAATAAATTTGAGAAATCAGAAGTCACTATTAAAAAAATAAATAAAAAATCTCTATAAGTAGAATACTCTTTATTCTACCTACTTATTATCTCCCAAACATTTATTTCTTTTTGGAGGTAAATTTGTTGACTGTAACCAAAAAAGTTTTTATTTTAGCCAACATTTCGGCCTGAATTTCAGGCCTTCTTCAGGGCTGAATATGAAAAAGAAACATACAAAAATAATACAGAAACACGTCTAGATTATGGCATATATATGTGTTTCTATACATACTTCATACATTGTATGTTTCTTTTTCATATACAGCCCTGATGAAGGCCTGAAATTCAGGCTGATACATTGATTAAAATTAAAACTTTTTTGGTTACAAATTAGTTTTTAATTCTTTAACTGCCAAGACCGAATTCTTCACAATGCTTTCTTCAGATTAACTGTTTCTATTCTTACTCATGCACTTTTTCTATTTTATTTCTTTTAAAGTTCTTGGCAGTGATTGTAGTTTATCCTCTCTATCCTAGTCGGGTTTTCTTTTCTTTTAGGTTTTAATTGCAGCAATTTTCCTGAGGTTGATGATATTGCAAGTTTAAATCTTAATTATTCTGTATCTAGTTTCTGTTGGTGAATGTTTGATTGATAAAAGGGGAATGTTTAAAAAACAACTTCATTGTTCAAGTTGATTTTATGAAGTCCAATTGGTTTTATTCAATCAACTATAAAACTAAAGTTCTCATAAAAATAGTTTAAAATCAATCTTTATTCTTAAATTAATTAAGACAGTCTTTAAGGTAAAGTTTTTGATTATAGCTTCAAAAATAGTTCTCACTATCTCAAGTAAGTGATTTACAAAAGACCTGCATTCTTAAACAAATCCTTTCAAGAGGTCCAGAAAGTTCATATATTTCTAATAAGTTATTTATTATACTATACATATTCAAATCTTTTATTGTAATCATCAGTTTCTTAAATGTTATTTTAAATTACATTCCTTCATACTTGATTAACTAACTACCTTTTTTTTATTAAAATAATTTCAATAACTGGTTATAATTTTAGATATTGGCTTCTTGAAAGTTATTATTCATTTAGAGTTTAATGAAAATAATTATTATATTGCTTTAGATTTTATTTAAAAAACACAATAAAAGCACCTGAAAATTTTGATAATCATAGTTAGATATATTAAATTGATTTGCTTTTGGCCATAAAAACCTAACTGGAATGAGAATTAATACAGATAATTTTATATCCATTTTAAAACACTTGAATATATTCCTCAAGTTCATGCCCTTAAATCCATCATTCATTATTTAACTAAACCAAAAATAAACACAATTGACATATTATAAAATCACAGACACACCAATACTACAGTCTAAAATCAAATTGTGTTTCTACCTTTCAGGAATGCCTTGAAATTTTGAACAGTCTGTTTATAAAGCTTATTTAATAATATGACACTGGCTGTTTCAGATTATTAATATAATCTTGCCCAGCTTTATTACTGAATCTTCAGGAAATATTACAATTAATAAAAACCTCATAAACTCTCAGTAAGCATCTATGTATCATTACCAGACCTTCAAAAACAATATTATTTCATAGAATTTATTTGGTAAACTTAATGAAATTTAAAAAAAAAGTTTTGGAATAAACTCACTACTCTTTAATTATTTAGCTAAGAATGTTATTGTTTAGCATGATCAGCTGATTATAGTGAAAATATTTTTGAAATAACCAGGATAATGACTACCTTAAACATAAAATTTCATTCTTACAGTATTTAGATACAACGACAACTTAGATATACATGCACACAAACTTATATGTTCTGGCAATTATATCTTAATAGGAAACACAGGCATGTTCACAACTACTCATAAAACACACAGCTATACTAAAAAAATTAGCAATTGAAGATTCAAATTCAAAATTTTTCCTGAAGCTTTTATATTTTATACTACATACACAGGTATGAAAAAATAAAATAATTTGATAACTACAACAAGTGCGACTTTTTAGGCTTTAATAAAATATTTTGATGATATTTTATAAAATAAGAAAAGAACATCATAAAATAATAAGTTAATAATATAATTTCTGTGATAAAAAAGAGGCCACAAAAACTTTTGTCTTGAGTAAGAGACTTCAAATTAACTTAAAGCTGAAGTCACTTATCTCTATTTTAAAGTGAAATAAAATACTATATTACAAAATATTTTTTTGTTTTTTTGCAAATTGCACAATTAATGGACCTTATATTACACAATAAAAAGTACCCCAACTTAGTAGTTAGTGCAGTTAGTACTAAACTATGGCTTAGAATCTCCTTTGATAAATTGTAATTGAAAGATAGATGTGTGTTACCTGTTATTGTCTGGAAAAGCCAAAATGTTATTCCAGGCCTATAATCTGAAGGAAAATGAACCTCTTGGGTGAGGCAATGGATGTGCTCCAGTGGTTGGGTGCTTACATGGTAGAAATTTACTATGTGTCCGATAGTGTGTAGAAGAGAGAAGAAAAGTGCTGTACAGGCCACAATTTTGTGGAAAACTATATGAGAGTCTGTAAAAATTAAAAAAAAAAAAAAATGATAAACAGGAAGAAAATCATGATGATATTGAAAGTTATAACATAGATTGGATGTTACATTTATAGAAACAAGTTTATAGAAATGTTTAATAAAAAATACTGTTTTATGTTGTAAACACCAAAGAGTAAGCACTCTGATGATGTAAAAATTGATAGAATTATCAACATAATTTAATTATATTGAATATATAATTCCATCCCCCCAAAAATAAATTGTGAATATATATAATCCTATTTAATTTTTATTTTCTAACAGCTTTAAAGCCCAAGGGAACTATAGCGATCTTATGACTGTACTTAAGTGATGAAGACAATATCACAGAGATATTGAGCGCGAACTTTGGAGCTAATAGTTCAGATTTCTGGAGGGAACTGGGATTTGAACCCAGGACTTTTTGATTGAGTCATGAAAACATACTACTACACTACATGCTTAGAGCATAATTTATTTTCACATAATCCTCTTATTTAAAGAAATTTTCCTCTCAAGTAAAAGCACAATGTGAAAAATACATAAGCTATAAAATACGTAGTTGATGGATGTAGTATTACTGGTAATTTAAAAGAAATGAAAAAAACTATTTGAATTGAACAACTAAATAGTAATTTATTTATAATAGAATTATTTTAATTTGCCTAAATTAGGTGGCCTAAATAAGGATATTTAAAAAATGGGTAATAATTATGACTGGACTAACTAGTAAAAAAATTCTCTACTAATAATCTTCACGATCAAAAGCTTTCCATTTGATCATTAGTGTACAAGGTTTTACCAATGGAACTAATTGGCAAATTATCCAGGAACGATAAATAAAATGGTGTGTCACATTTGAGTACAAAATATTTATTAATAACATGTTCTAACAGATTTGAAGAAGCTGTTATGTATAAGATATATGTTATAATATTTGGTTATTGTAGGACTGAAGATGGCTAGGAATGAGCCAAAACATCTCCTATTAGTCTGGTAAAAATATATGTATTATTGAAACTGAAGTTGTTTACCTATTAAATAATTAAAAGTCTCAAGAGCAGGAGAATAAATAAATTAGTAATAATTTGTTATAAAAATAAAAGTGAACGGATAATCTCTTTTTCATTCAATAGCTTAAGCCTAATAACTTTTTTATAATGGAGTATAACTCATGTAATATTTATTATATACATATTTATAAAATAATTGGAAGGTCACAGGTATAGTTTAGCAATGGTTATGTATTATGGTAATAGTAAAATGGTATGAACATAGTATGTATTAAATCACAATTACACTTTTTCTCTGATATATTTTTCAAAATATGAAAAATTAACTGTATAATTAATGATAGGTAGTATAGGATCAGGTTCTTGGACTATAAACAGTGCAGTTATAACACCCTGACTATTGAATTTTGCTTAAAGTTAGTGTTTGTTATCCTTGTTTTCTATTCTTTTACAGTATAGATTTTTGTGATTTTGGAGCACTCATATTAATACTAAATTTTACAAATAGTTTATTTCAATGGACATAAGCTCTCATCAGTCACTAAGTAAATTTAATGGGCAATATTGAATACAGTGGAACATTATAATTAAAGCATCATTAATTTATCACAGTTAAACTTTTTCCTTTTTTTTTTTTTTTAAATGATTAACTTAAATGTTTGGATTCAATTTAATGTTTAAACATTAAAACAAAAATAATATAATATGTATTTCATATATATAGTTACCTAAAGGTATATATTGTTGAATTGGAAATTCTTTGAGCTTCGTCAAAAGGTTTCTAGACATAGTCAACAGAACTAAGGAGTAGCAGAATGACAATGAAGCTGCAGAACCTCTAGTAATGGCTATTCCTACTCCCATGATGTGTCTTAGGTCAGTATGCTCAGTCATAAATGAATAATCTGGACAAAATATTGAATACATATTAACAATACATTTAAATATTATATAATAAGATATATAT
>KZ806995.1:565502-587495 GCA_000696205.2 Oncopeltus fasciatus
AATATATATATATAAATACAAAAAAAAAAGAAGAAAGAACTAGCGTGTACTTTGCTTGATGGAGAAGCTGCCCAATGGCAGAACTCCTAAATCTCTATTTACAATACATTTTTTTTTTTTTGCTCTTCATATTATTTTTTTATGAAGTGTTAGCAATTAGCAATGAGAAGGTCACAGGGCCATTTCCTATTCAGGCGACGTGGTGGATTATCAGTATGGGTAATACTGGATAGAGTTTGGGCTAAAGAATTGGGATGCATGGGAAGACCAGAGTGCAGAGTGGAATTTATTAAAACGGGTTGTAATGATGTCTTTAACTAAAGGGATTTTAAGGTCATTGTGGTGTAAGGAGTTTGCGACATAATAGGGTGCATCAACTACGATTCCTAGGATTTTGGATTGAAAAAACTGAATTCTTTGGATGTTGGATGGTTTGGCAGTTCCCCACAGTACGACTCCATATGTCCAGATAGGTCTCAGTAACGTCTTAAGTAAGTTTGTTGGTCACAGTTAAGGTTGACTATTTACAGAAATAAAATACTTATTTATATGAAAGTAAAACCTTTCTCTCATTTACTCCTATTCTTCATGTGAATATTGGTTACCCATTAATCAGATGGGAGATCAAACTCTTCTCTAAGAGACCCAAACTCATCTCCAAAATATGTTCCCTCTCTGATTTTTTTATACTTGACCTCCTGTGAAAGTTGGGATACAACTTGGTCAAAGATAAGTAGTAATTTGAAAGGATATGTATATAATGCTTTAATTATTCACTACATGGAAAAATATACCAAAAAGTATATGCTAATTAATGAAATAGTGTCATAAATTTTGTTATATGTGCTTTTAGTTAAATAAAATATAGTTATAGTTATATAGTTACCTAATATACTTTTCAATAAAATGTATCAAACCCTAATGTTTGCTAAATGGACTCAAAATATGTTAAATGAAACACTTAGGACAAAATAGCTGATTGAATAATACTCACACTGGAGTCCCACCAGTAGGAGCAGAGGCGGAGGGCAGGGTAGTCCATAGCAGTCTTCTTGAAGCGACATTTGCCATCTCGCCTATAAATCCCAGGCGGAATGAGAGTATGCCCAAAGCGAAAGGCTGCAGACTGGAAGACATGGGAGATTCCTGGGTGAGTATCCATCTTGTAACCATCATATTCGGGCAGCTCACGTCCTGTGAATGCCGGAAGGTACTCATATGCAATAATGTTCTGAAATGAAATGAGAGAACAACTGTACTCCAAGTTATCTATGAGAGAAGACATCTATTTCCTCCTTTAGATGTAACGAAGCATTACGGAGTCAGAAATTGTCAAAAGCTATCCATCATGGGGATGAATTAAATCCCTAATTTAAACAAGGAAACATATGAATATAGCTTAGGAATATAGAAGCTTAATAGGTCAAGAGTAAAATCCTAAATAGCTATAAAATAAAGGAACCTTAGTAATAAAATTTATTTTATTTTTAACTAAATATTTTAATATAAGTTTTATAAGTTTTTATACTATAAAATTTTGTCTACATATTTTTATTTTCAGAAAAGAGATTCTTATTACCTAAAAGTACCTATAGTATAGTTCAATCTCTTAGAATATACTTTTATTTTTTATTTTAAACTATTACTTCAAGGAAAATACTAATGTTACTGGAAATAAATTAAGCCCTATGTGGCAGAAAAGCAGGCTACAGCAAGTATAGAATTGCAATTAATGTGTGAAACTTGTTTTTGTCATTAATTTGAGTTGTAAGTAAATTAGCATTAGTTTAATAGTAAATTTTCAATAAAAGTATATCATACAATTTTTTGATATTGTTTACTGTAAATATTTGAATTTAATTTAAAATTATTAAATTTAAATATTTAAAAGTTTGACTCATGTATAAGTACAATAATTAGGTCTATAAAATGCCACAATACCTGCATGTGAGCAATGACAAGCCTTCTAGCCTTGTGAAAGACCTCTTCATCAGGCCAGTCAGGGTGCTCAGCTTGCACCCTGGCAGCAATAGTGTTGTGCCAACGGAACCAAAGAATGGAGAAAGCCAAGAGTGCAGGATTCTGATTAGACCGGGGGTCTCCAAGAACTGAAGGCAACCAAAAATATATTTAAAATAATATTTAGTAATCCAAAAGTAGTAATTATAAAACATTTAATATTTTTATTCCCAAAATTTTTTTAGAGTAATTACAGTAAAGTAAAATAGATTACAATTTATTNATAAATACAAAAAAAAAAGAAGAAAGAACTAGCGTGTACTTTGCTTGATGGAGAAGCTGCCCAATGGCAGAACTCCTAAATCTCTATTTACAATACATTTTTTTTTTTTTGCTCTTCATATTATTTTTTTATGAAGTGTTAGCAATTAGCAATGAGAAGGTCACAGGGCCATTTCCTATTCAGGCGACGTGGTGGATTATCAGTATGGGTAATACTGGATAGAGTTTGGGCTAAAGAATTGGGATGCATGGGAAGACCAGAGTGCAGAGTGGAATTTATTAAAACGGGTTGTAATGATGTCTTTAACTAAAGGGATTTTAAGGTCATTGTGGTGTAAGGAGTTTGCGACATAATAGGGTGCATCAACTACGATTCCTAGGATTTTGGATTGAAAAAACTGAATTCTTTGGATGTTGGATGGTTTGGCAGTTCCCCACAGTACGACTCCATATGTCCAGATAGGTCTCAGTAACGTCTTAAGTAAGTTTGTTGGTCACAGTTAAGGTTGACTATTTACAGAAATAAAATACTTATTTATATGAAAGTAAAACCTTTCTCTCATTTACTCCTATTCTTCATGTGAATATTGGTTACCCATTAATCAGATGGGAGATCAAACTCTTCTCTAAGAGACCCAAACTCATCTCCAAAATATGTTCCCTCTCTGATTTTTTTATACTTGACCTCCTGTGAAAGTTGGGATACAACTTGGTCAAAGATAAGTAGTAATTTGAAAGGATATGTATATAATGCTTTAATTATTCACTACATGGAAAAATATACCAAAAAGTATATGCTAATTAATGAAATAGTGTCATAAATTTTGTTATATGTGCTTTTAGTTAAATAAAATATAGTTATAGTTATATAGTTACCTAATATACTTTTCAATAAAATGTATCAAACCCTAATGTTTGCTAAATGGACTCAAAATATGTTAAATGAAACACTTAGGACAAAATAGCTGATTGAATAATACTCACACTGGAGTCCCACCAGTAGGAGCAGAGGCGGAGGGCAGGGTAGTCCATAGCAGTCTTCTTGAAGCGACATTTGCCATCTCGCCTATAAATCCCAGGCGGAATGAGAGTATGCCCAAAGCGAAAGGCTGCAGACTGGAAGACATGGGAGATTCCTGGGTGAGTATCCATCTTGTAACCATCATATTCGGGCAGCTCACGTCCTGTGAATGCCGGAAGGTACTCATATGCAATAATGTTCTGAAATGAAATGAGAGAACAACTGTACTCCAAGTTATCTATGAGAGAAGACATCTATTTCCTCCTTTAGATGTAACGAAGCATTACGGAGTCAGAAATTGTCAAAAGCTATCCATCATGGGGATGAATTAAATCCCTAATTTAAACAAGGAAACATATGAATATAGCTTAGGAATATAGAAGCTTAATAGGTCAAGAGTAAAATCCTAAATAGCTATAAAATAAAGGAACCTTAGTAATAAAATTTATTTTATTTTTAATTTAGTACATGTAGTGAAATATAAATATAACTAATGTTATTTTTTATTGTTTTTAATTATTTGTATTTCTGTCTCCTTTGTTCAATTGAAATTAGTTAAAAATTAGTTTTATGAGAAATACTTCCAAGGTGTGCCATCCTTTGCCTCACCAAATATTGTCCACTTGTTCAAGGACTATGTATCCTCTATTTTGCCTAATTTTCTTTCTTAAAGCTTATGTTATCTTTATGATGATTATACACAGAATTTTCCTAATTTTAATTCACAGTTTATAATATAATTTATATTATAACATAACATATATCATCTCTGTGAAAGAAAAAAATCTGAAAACATAAATTTCTGAATGAATGAATATTTATGAATTTTAATAAAATGACTAGTTAAAATTTATTATAAGTATGCTGTAAAATCTATTTTTGTTTATATTTTCATTAATCTCAGCAAAAGTTGCAGGCCCACTATTTTTTAAATGTATATCTGTTTACATTCCGTTGAATAATGCTTTCTTAAGGAAACAGCTTTGTGTGAAGACTTTAAGGGAAATAGGTACATCATTTAGAAAGCCCAGTGTAGTGAAGGAAAGAAAAATAAGTCTATGACAGAAAAGTGGAGTGATTTAATTCTCTACCATACCATCAACAGAGATAAAATGTCACAATAATGCTCATTGAATTTAAGAAAGATTCTCTCTAAAATATATTAGAATAGAATTTATTCATTTTGCCACAATTAGATTTTGTTACCTTACAGCCATTTTATCGACAGTGGTTTGTGTTGCCTTGCTTCCAGACTTTAGTTCTTCTTGCCTCATCCGAAGTTGTCTTCGTTGTCTGTTTTGCAGCTTGACGACACCATAACCAGCCCCAGCAACTACTAGAGGTACCAAGCCAAGGAACACACATGCATACACATATGCCAATTCACTTCCCTAGGAAATGTAATTGGTATTAAAAATAATCATGTACAGAATGAACAACTTAATGAAGTGTTATGAATTTTTTGAAATTATATTTTAAAATGATTCTTAAAAAACAAAACACTTCAAAGTAATCATAGTAATCTCTAGCTGAAAGTAATAACAATAGTAATATCTACCTCAAAGTAATCATAGCCTTTCAAGTAGGAGCATGGTTCTAACATTGAAGCATTGAGTTGTGCTGGTTGAGGGCAAGGGTCACCATTCTCCCAGAAAAATACATTTTCTTGCAAATCTTCAGGCTTGATATCAGTTCCATTAACAATGACATCATACAACCTGATTTGCTTTATCTGTTCTATCTCTTGAGCTGTGAAAATCCTGAAAGACAGTTTCATTTTCTAAAACTTGTAACTTAAAACAGTTTAACGGAACACTCTTTTTCTTTTCAATCGTTAGTTAAACATTCTTTGCTATATCTGGATCTAAAATACAATTATTCAACTATTGATGATTTTGAGCCTCTTTGAAAAATATGGAGTGTACAACTCTCAAATTTACTATAAGTTGTAATTAAAACCTATGCAAATGTGATAAAATGAGTTTCATTATGAATTATTAATCTTTTATTATCTGTAGTTGAGAGGAAAAAAAAAAAATTTTAAATGAAAAGTTTTTATCATGGTGGGATTTCAACCTGCACTACCTGATCACCAGCCAAGCATTTTCACTACTGGACAACATAGGCCCCATTCCATATTAATGGTCCTAAATATGGTCCCACAGAAATAGGCCTCCATTAAGAGATTTTAATTAGTCAGACTTTAATCAGTTGATAATTACTTCATACACCTGGAAGGTAAGCAAGTTCTCTAGAGAGAAAAGTTCTGAAATGGGAGATAGGTGCCCCATTAGTGCAAGGTATTACTTTTGGCTAATGATCAGAGTGTAAGTTTGAATTCTGCCATAAGAGAACCTTTTTACTTTAAAAGTAATAATTGAAAATAATATTTCAAATAATTGAAGTAAAATTGATCAAGATTAAACAGAATTGTTTTAATGACTTGAAATTTACAATAATTACATGCAAAATTTTTAAATTTCTATCTATTTAAAAAAGATCATGAAATATGATATTAAAGGTAACAGATCATCAAATGATACAAATGTCATTTGACTATCTGTTATCATTCTGAAAACATATTAGTATATACAACCCACCCACTTTCACTGTTCTCAAACCAGAATCTGTCAGCATCCCTGAGCCTTGTGAATTGGTCAATTATAATTTCAGTAAACAGTTCTCCTGGACCTCCATTAGATTCTAGCATTCCTCCTGAAACAAGCGATAGAATTTTTATTCACTTACTAATAACAGTTGTTTTTTAAGTAAGAATCTGTTCTCTTCTAAACAAAAAAAAAAAAAAATATAATTTTAGCTTCATCCAGATATTTCCTGATTGAGTTGTTCTTTGGGAGCAATATTATTGAAGAGTTAATAAGAATTTGCAATTGTTGGTTGAAATTCTGTTCAACGGTATTTTAAATAACATTGGAGGTAAAAATCAATAATAAATTATAAAAAGAAATAAATAACTAAAATAAAATCAGTAATTAAAAAAAAAAAAATTTGGTTTAAAACTCAATAANATTCTGTCATTCCTTCGGAATTCGCCCAAAACTGGAAAGAATCGTTAACACTACTTGATTTCTTTTTCCTATCCAAATAATTTTGAATAAATATGTTTAGAGACATGTCAGATTACCAGGGTGAACAACTGAGATTTCTTTGAAAGAAATCTGCTAAAAGAAAAGTTACTCACGGAAGAGACGTTCTGGACTGAGAGTTCGAAGGACATGTGGCACTGGCTGGTTGAAGAGGGGCACTCTCATTGTATTCCTGGCGGGCAACTTCCCTGAGCTATCTGTCAGGAAGCTTCCGTTTTCATAAGCCCGCATAGCACTCAGCCAGGCCTCACTCGTCGAGTAGATGAAGCTTCCATCGATCCAGCTCGTCACTCGATTTATCTGAGCAGTTTATTTGTTAAAATATGTTGCAAAAAAATATGTTCAAGTTGCCAATTAAAGGTAAGTTAATTTTAGGTAGTATGCTATATAAATATAATTAGGAGTTAAACAACTAAAACGAATTAGAGTAATAAAAACCATCTTATTGCTTCCTTTTTAGCATCTCTCTCTCTTCTTTAATTTTTTTATATTTCATATTCTAACATACTAATATTTAAAGAATCTTATGTACGAAAGATCAATTTTGTCAAATCAAAAGCTGAGCCAAAAATCTTTTTTTCTTTTTAAGCCCTTCATTAATATTCGCATTCTGGACTCTGGAGAGTATATTCAAAATACACATTTAGTTAGAGAAACTCCTAGAAAAAATAAGTTGCTCACCAGAAACAACCGAATTACTGAGGTCTGGATTTTGGCCATGAAGAGATAATCAGATTTCATTTCTGGTATTCTGGATATTGAACTCGGATGTGTTGCCTGTGTTTGATGGTATAAATAAATCTGGTGTTCATGTTTACGCACTCCTTATTATCTATCCTTCATCTCATCGATGTAAATAAATAAAAATTCTAAATCTCAGCTACAAGAATTGGGGGCAAAAAATTGCTAATACCAGTACAAATATAAATACAAATAAAGTAACGCACATTGAAACCTTAATGCTTGGACTTAATTCACTGATTAGTTAGGGCGATTGCCCGTCTGCAATTTAGTTATGGATTTATCAAAAATTTTATGATATCCTACTTATCTTCAGGAGAGGTTAAATTTATTCCTTTATTTTCAATGTTATCATTAAATTATTAAGTTTATAATACATAATTAGTTAAGTTTGTAAAAGTTTATGTTCTTAATTAGTGCATAAGGGAATACAATTTTTGAAAAAGGGCTTATAAATACTAAACAATTGCCACTAAAACTAAATTCATTGACCAACATATATACATTTTTATAGAAAATACAACGAAAATGAATAATAGTCAAATGGTTTCATTTCAATAGAATAAAAAAGCCATATTAAGTAATTTTTAGTGCAAGGGAACAGAATAAAAAATCTAACTGTTAGATTTTTTATTCTGTTCCCTTGCACTAAAAATTATCTAAATACAGTTAGATTTTTTATTCTGTTCCCTTGCACTAAAAATTATCTAAATTTACGTGAGATTAAAGACCACAAAATAAATAATATTTATAAAGTTGTATGTAAAATTGATTGACATTCCTGAAATCCTTCATTAATTTTCACACTCCTGCAATTTAATTTTTTTTTTTTAACAATTAGTTGGTGAAGGTTGTATGTAAAATTGATTGACATTCCTGAAATCCTTAATTAATTTTCACACTCCTGCAATTTAATTTTTTTTTTAACAATTAGTTGGAGAANTGTAATAAATAAATAAAAGTTTAATATAAAAAAAAAAATTAAGTATTGCTGTAATTTTGATTTCCCACCTGTTCTCTAGGGTTGTTTGGGCTTTGCCCTGTGGCAGTGTCATAGCTGGCTCTATGGAAGGGGATGAACTTGTCGCCATGTCCTTCAGGGTCGTACATCTCATCTCCACGATCGATGGGGATCTGTTGAAGCTCGATAGGGCACCCAGACTCAGAGGCCATCACTACTTCGGAGGATACCACCTGACCTGTTAGAAAGATGCAGAAACATCTGTCAGGCACTAAGAAAGCAGACATTAAGAATACGGTTGAGGAATAATGGCTTTTTGTTGAGATATAATATTATTTCACGCTTTATACTGTTCCCCAAAACGGTAAAATATTAAAAAAAAAAAAAAACCAAAAAAAAACCACCTCACAGGAGATCCAAAACAGAAAAGATTTCTCATTTTTAATTGATGATGAACATAGATACAAGTAAGTGACTAATTTGATCATACAAGAGAGAGAAAACAAGGGGCATAATGTTCAAGAATACAAATAGAGAATCTTGACTGCCCGTGAAAGACTCTTCTTCACTCTTGGAGGAAGAGCTTTTCCGTCATTCTTCATTCGTAAATATCTTCCCTATTAAGCGTATTTCTTAAATATATATAACATCACGAGTTATTATAGGTGAATGTAAGAAAAATGTATTCTTGAACTATTATTATGTATTAAAACATTTTTTTAAACACCAATAATACCAACGAAGGTATCAGAATTACAAATTTAGGTTTCTCTCTAAACTCTCTCCTCTTGAATGATTTACGCCATAAGCGAACTTATTTAAGGGTTTGAAAGTATAAGCTTAATACCGAATATGGTACCATTATTTTAAAAATCTCAGGCGTTTGAGCACATCCACACACACAAACAAACACACACACACACACACACACACACACACACACACACACACACACATATATATATATAATTTTGAACGGACTATTTTTTTCAAATGGGGAGTTTTTTGACCGTAGATATTATTATTAGATAACTTTTGTTGGGGTTCGGTCAATGTAGATCCAAAAAAATACAAATTAAAAAAAAGAGTACTTTTATAAATTATTTGCCGACGTTTCGGCTTACATTGTAAGCCATCTTCAGGGCTATCATGAAGACGAGACCCCTCTCCGACGTCCTGTCGCTAAAATCATATTTTCATAGCCCTCTCGTCTTCATGATAGCCCTGAAGATGGCTTACAATGTAAGCCGAAACATCGGCAGATAATTTATAAAAAAATACACTTTTTTTAAAACTTGTATTTTTTTGGATCTACCTTGACCGAACCCCAAACAAAAAACCTCTAATAGGACTTTTTTTTTGTTTTTCCAATAAGGATCGGTAAAGATACGTTAAAATATTTCTTCGCATATTGGCACCAACGCGAATAGCTTGATTTCCATATTGGAAACTTCTAAAAGACAATGAATATTTTATAATATATACTTGACAGTACGAGGAACTCATTGCCGAGAAAATACGGCGCATGGTGATACTATGCCTGTAAGACCAGTTAGTAGTGTAGTGTTCAGGGTTTATGCATGCTGTATTAGCCTCCCTTTCAACCAATTAGGGTCATGGAGGGAGGGGCTATCTACAGGTTGCCACCCCATTCTAAACACCCATGGCTCAGGACAAGCTTCTATTTATAAATAAAAGATTGACTTGGGCGGGATTTGAACTCGCAGCGTTAGCTCACATTGAGGGTGGGTGTATATATATATCTTACAAACATACCTGATGAGAGCATCTTACCATATATTTTATCCTAAGTTTTATTTGATCAAACATTGACAATCTTAAAATAAATTAATATTTTAAAATGAACCTGTTTCCCTTATGCAAAAAAGAAAAAAAGTTCAGTTAAAATTGGTCATTCTGGAGTAAGGAGTTTGCTACGTAATAGGGTTGAATCAACAATGATTCTTAGGATTTTGGATTGAAAGGACTGTATTCTTTGGATGTTGGATGGTTTATCAGTTCCCCACAGTTCGACTCCATACGTCCAGATAGGTCTCAGTAACGTCTTATAAAGTGTTAGTTTGTTTGTCACAGTTAATGTTCACCTGCGGTTTAACAGCTTGTAAAGTGTCCAAATCTCCTATTTAGTTCATGTATGTTGATTTTTGTATGTGTGTTCCATGTTAGACGGAGATTAATAATATTCGCCATTTTGTCTGTGACAATTTAAACAGTTTAAACCTCTACTGAATATCCCAATAAGGTTCTGGAAAACTACCAGTTTAGTTATCTAATTGTATATATGAGATATATGTCTCTTTGATTTGGCAAATAAAACGCTAATACGTTTTACACTCCTACATTAATACTTTGTTACATTCTTACATTAATACCATTTTTGGTATTAATGTAAGAATGTAAAAATATCTTCTGTCAATAAAATCTAATCATCAGAAAGCTCTTTCTCTCTCTATCCCTCTTTCTCTCTCTCTTTCTCTCTCTATCTCTCTTTCTCTCTACAGGTTAGGAATAAGTAATTGTACTTTTAGAAGTAGCTTGAAATTGTCAGGATGAAAGGATGTACATCCTCTTAATCTCTCTGTCTTTTTTTTTTTATTAATTTTTTTTTTTTTTTATTGGCTTGTTAGCCTTCCATTCAACCACTTAAGGGTCATGGAGAAAGGGGCTATCTACAGGTTGCTACCCCATTTTAAACACCCATGGCTCAGGACAAGCTTCTATATTATAAATAAAAGATTGACCTGGGCGGGATTTGAACCCGCGGCGTCAGGATTGCGAGACCCGTACGGATCCCCTGAGCTAGCCTGGCGTCCCCTCTTTCTCTCTTTATTTGTATTATTGATAGGGTAATGTGTCTTTGGTATTGTTATATACAAATTTTATTAATAGATTGAACATTACCATTTCTTTATAATTAATGTAAAGTTATTGTTATTTTATCTTATTTTTTCTTTTTTTAGTGTGCTAATTAATACAACTTAAGGAGTATAAATGTTGTCGGTAAGAGAGGACTATCTCCCTTTCCCTACGTTGATTTCTTTGTGGGCAATCTGTTAAGTGTAAGAGGACTCTCTAAAGGGTAACTTACCGAAGAAGGCGAGGAGAGCGGTGCGGTTGACGGCAGACGGTATGCCATCATTGCCCTTCATGAAGGTCTGGCTGAGGTTCCGAGCCGAAGGACGATCCTCTCCTGCCATCATGTACACACCGTCCCAGTAGGCCGAGGGAGTCTTCCTCGTCATTTGGCTTTCTGCACAAATATTCTGATATTTTACACTTCATCAATTACAGCAAAAGATTTTTACATATTAAAGCTATTTATACACTTTTTTTTAATAATGGCTTGCTTTTACAAATAAATCATATATTGGTTGGATGATACATATTGGCTTGTTCTATTTTATTACTGTTAATTTCTCTAAATGTTCAAGTTGTGAAGGACTAGCCATATAACTTTGAAAAGAAGCGAAATCCCAGCAACAATAACGACAGAACAAATTTATTTATCATAGAGTCCGGTGAGTTGGTTGACTTAAGGAACGACTCTGTTGCCGCCAACGCACCAATCCTTGATGTCCAAGCTTGGATCGAATTAATTTGTCATTATTTAAGCGGGTTAAAACTAAGAATTCCATGTATACATATATACATTATTAATATAATTGAGTTAGATAATATAATTAGTTATAATTAGTTAATATAATTAATTAGATTGAAAAATCTAAAATTTTGGAACAACTTGGCTTGGGCGCATACTTAATAAGGAAAAATTTCGGTCTATCACTCCAAATTTTTTTATAAGGAAGAATAAAATTTAAATTTAATTTTCTTATTCAATTTTAGCGTAGGATGAATGTTTAGGAGTTGTTTATCATTTTACATAGAAATTATGAAATAAATAACAAAACGGTTCACAATAATTCTAAAATTATCTGCAAAGATTTATTTAGTAATCGTATATTTTGTCACTTAACATATGCATGTATATATCCGTAAGGCTGTCAAAGTCTTTGCAACTGTACTATCACACTTGATATTTTATCTTATAGCAGACTTATTCCAAGGAAATAAAGCAAATTATGTTGGAATCTTGACGAAATATCTGTAAAATGTATTTTATTACTTTTACTGGATCTCCTTCCTGTACGATCAAATAAATAATGAAATGTGGGATTACTTTACCACAATAATCATCATGATTTGAATGTCAGGCAGTGGCCCATTGCCAAACAAGATCTAACAAATAGCAACAAACAACTAATGTTAGGTCCTCCGAGTGCAAGACAATATATTCGTCGTACTTGGTGGTTAGACTCTTAGTGTAGTGAAGTGCGGGAAAATAGAAATAATTCTCAGTTCCTCGGTGGCGTAGTTGATTAACGCACCCGCCCGGATAGAGGGGTACCCGGGTTCGTTCCCCGGCTAAGGTAGTAAGATTTTTTTCTAGCTCCCTGTACGAATCAAACAAATAATGGAATGTGGGATTACTTTACCACAATTATCATCATGATTTAAAAAGTACTTATATTCTATAAAATTTAATGTAAAATGCAATCTAAAAAATATATTTAGGAATATTAAACAATTAATGCGAGAGAATAGAATAAAAAACCTATCTGTCCTAGCCAGGATTCGAACCTGGATCTCCTGCTTTCCGGGCCGGTATGCTTCCCTTGTACCACCGGGACGAGCTAGATAACTTATTAAATTCCCAATACTTCCCAATACCCAATAAGACCCTAACCCACGAGAAAGACGAATACATCGTTTTATTTTATATAATACAAACAATTAATGCGAGGGAATAGAATAAACAATCTATCTTTCCCAGCCAGGACTCGAACCTGGATCTCCTGCCTTCCGGGCCGGTATGCTCCCATTGCACCACCGGGACAGTGGATAGCATACCGGCCCAGAAGGCAGGAGATCCAGGTTCGAGTCCTGGCTGGGTCAGATAGATTTTTTTGTTCTATTCCCTCACATTAATCGATTAAAATTTAATGGAGCACTAAAAATGCAAATAATTTTTTTTTTCAAACCTCTGATGAAAGAAACGATACAAGCTGCTCTCTGAGGAGAAGGGGCGTAATGAACGAAGTTACTTACGAGCGTACTAAATCAGGACCCAGAACTTTCTACCGACATCGTGGCGTACGCCGGAGGTAATCATAATGTGAGTTACGCAAGGAGTGATTTCTCGTCCTAGCCACTTTCTTCGTGTACCCTCCTCGTGTACTGCCTTCTTAATGTACACAGAACGATTTCTCACTGCTACTTCAATTCAATTGTAAAAACCGGAGTTACCAAAATTGCAATCATTCTACTCATTCTGTTCTAAAAGGATTCTAGAAATTATTGAATTTTCAATTGCAACTTTATATAAATCTCTTTTCTCCTCTTTTACCACTAATGAATTTGCCTAACAAAATGACTTAAAAAAGTGCTAAAATTATATCTTACGTTACTTTTAGAAAAACAAAATGGTCTGTTCAACATTCATAATAAAACTTTTTTAATTTTCAATAATATACATTTCTATTAATTTTCACTATAGTGTTGTATAAACCAAATCAATAGTATCTAAACTATGCATATTTCTTAATTTAAGCCATTAACACCCCTCCCGCTGCTCAATTTTAACCATTAATCGCTTATNATGGATTTTTATTCTATTCCCTCGCATTAATTGTTTAAAATTTACGTGGGATAATAAACCACAACTAAATTAATATTTATATATTTAAGAATGTAATTATGTCGATTGGACATTCCCCTTCTATTTCTAACATGGAAAAAATTTCAGTTTTTAGGCATCTTTTTATAACTTTTTTGAGGAACTGGTTTCTGAAATCTGATGGGGAGGGGATGGGTCTCAGACGAGATTTCTAAGTCTCGGACTTTTTGTTTCTCTAAGCGAGTTCCATCTTTCCTCCCTTCAACCCCCGCTGAGCTAAATTTTCATGGGGCTACTTTGTAGATGAATCTATGCTACACTGATTGCTATTACCTAACGTGGAAGGTACCGAGGTCCCGTTCTAGAATGGAAGGAATCAAAGACTCAGTAAATTACTACAGCTCATTATTTACGATTAATCAGACATTTTCAGATTTGTGCAGGTCTTTTTTATGATTCAAACCTGGGAACATTAGTTTCAAATTAGGTCCTAAATAGGGGCTTCCTAACCATTTTCCTCGGCTATTGGTATTAAATTTAGGCAAGAGAAATTGATAAACATTTTTATGAAAGTCTATTATTATATTTTATGATATTTTTCACACATCTCGTCGAGCTACATCGAAGTTATATATCTTTAAATGTTATCCAGGCCTGTAGAACCAGTATTATTTTTTTTCCTAATGGACTGAAGGCAGATAAATATCTTCCTGGGCAGGAACACGTTGGTCAGGTGGCTGCGAGCAAAGAGACCTCTCTAATCTGGAGCAACACGTACAGGACTAAATCAGACGTCACCTGGAGCGAGTTATTCTGTCGAGCCAGTAGGCGAACGGGTCACGGCTGAATACGTAATTTACTACTGTAAACATACAGATAAATATGTAGTGTACGCGAGTCGGTGGAATAAAGCCGTACAGGAGAGTGTCGCCTGCGTTTCGAAACCATCCTCGGCCGGCTGTCTTGCGAAAGGTGCCATGTCCAGTACGGGAAAGTAACACTGTTCTTCTAGCGGTTCCTGGGGGACCAGGTTGGGGAGCCTGCTCATTTGAATAGGAGCCAATGCTTCGGAATTAACTAACCACCGTGGGAAGGTCCCAGACCCCACTGGGGAAATAGGCTCCACTTGCATTATGGCGGACGGACACTAAGCAAGTTTCGACCCTTGCATAATAACAGTAGACATGATTTCCTGTAGGAACATACTTGGCAGACCTGCATAGGAAATCACCTTTACAAGCAGGTGCCTCTAATGCCAAACTATGCCTTCCAACATCCAAATAATCCAGTCCTTTCAATCCAAAACCTAACGCTCCATATTACGTATCCAATTCCTCCCTTCACCACGATTTTAATATCCCTTTCGTTCAAGACCTTGAGCTTCGCCCTTTCCCACAGTAAACTGTCATTCCATCCTAATCCACTAGCAGAGACCTTGTCTTCCAACTTCAACCCACACAACCCTCCCCATCGACTCAAACGAAGATGGCCCCGCGACCTCCTGGGGACAAAGTCTGTAAATATTTTGAGAGTGGAGTCACTGGTCACCTTCTCTCCTCATGTGATTGTCATTAATGTCATTTTTTTTGCTATTAATTATAATAAATTACACAATGTTTTTTAATTCTTTTTAACAGAATGTAATATGTAAATAGAAGTTAAAAAAAAATTAAAATTTTCATATATTAATAAANATATTTACAAATATATCTACAAACCAATTATGTACAAGCCTGCAATTGCTGGCTAAAAATACAAAAGCACAGGATGAATCGGCCAGTTGATAAAAAAAACAATAAAATTAACAATTTTATTATTGAGCAGTATATTGTTTCAAATGAAATGAACTCTGAGACGAAAAATAATAACTAAATACATTTTTATAACAGTTTTTTTAACTTAACTTAATAATTAACTTCTTATGTGAAGGATCAGTGAAAAAGTGAAAAATCTGTTTCAACAACAAGTCTTTTCGTGATATAAATGAGAATAGATTTCCTTAAGTAAAATCAGCATAAAACAAAATAAAGAGAAGGTCAAACGATTTTCATAAGCATTTATCTAAAATCAAAGAAATCACTAAGGCAGTGATTAAGGAAATGAGTGTATTGGATCCGCTACATATGAATTGCTATGAAGGAATAACATGAGTGTTAACGGAGACCACAAACTTCATATGGAATCCTAACCTTTGAAGTGAAGGAGGACAAGCAATGAATCTTCCAGGAGGAACCATGGTCTTGAGCTTCTTTGGGAAGTGTGGCTTACCATCAGGCAGCAAGGAGATTTCTGCGGTAATCTCGTACTGAATCCTTCCACAAACCAACAAATCTTCAACCTTTCAACTCTCTTGAACGAGTTATTGAGGTCCTTCTCACGTCAG
Organism: Oncopeltus fasciatus; assembly: GCA_000696205.2. Taxonomy (NCBI): domain Eukaryota; kingdom Metazoa; phylum Arthropoda; class Insecta; order Hemiptera; family Lygaeidae; genus Oncopeltus; species Oncopeltus fasciatus. Next base: position 581,652 of record KZ806995.1, read on the forward strand.
ATTTATTTAAATATTTTCCACCTTATTTTCACATATCCTTACTAAAACACCGATTACAACGATTAGCACATTCCCATGGAGAAGAAAAAAAAAGAAGATAAATATTTTTTTTTTGTAATATTCAATCCCACGTACATTTTAACGATTTTTAGTGCAAGGGAACAGAATAAAAAATCTAACTGTTCCAGCCAGGACTCGAAACTGAATCTCCTGCTTTCCGGGCCGGTGCATTTTCCACTTATGCTACCGGGACAAGTCTAATAAGATATCGACACTAGTGCGGGTAATTTAATAACTTATCAGACTTGTCTCGGTAGCATAAATGGAAAATACACCAGCCCGGATAGCAGGAGATCCAGGTTTGTGTCCTGGCTGGGACCATTAGATTTTTTATTCTGTTCCCTTGCACTAAAAATTGTTTTAAAAAAATAAGATATTTCTCTTTAAGGTAATACGAGACAATTGAAATTTTTTGGAATATCTGTGAATTGCTTGTCTCTAAATTAAATTGGTTACAGGAAAAATTAAAAGGATTAAAATGAGGCAATAGTTATAGATCATAATATTTGTATAATGTAATTTATAAAATTTGTTTTTTTAAACATAAGAAATTGTAGCCACTCCTTAGTCCCCAAAAATATTTACATTATTTAAGTATATTTCGTCTCTATTTACTGCGAATAATCAGTGAATTTATCACTTTATCATAGTTCAACTTCAAAATTTTGAATGAATAGTAAAGTTTGTATCAAAATACTTGTGTAATTGTGAAGAATTTTCCAATGTAAAATTATATAATTGACCTTGAAATGTGAGATTACCATGTTAATTTATATAATTCCTTGGGGATACACAATATATCTTTCACAAAAGATTACACGAACCCTTCCTGCCCTGTTTGCTTAGCACAAAGAGATCCTCTCTTCACATCCTAATTCTAAACCGCTTCAATTTCTTTCCATTTTATTTTACAAAAAAACCTTTTTCTATTCAGTAGTAATGCAGTAAATGGAGAATCAAAATAATCTCCAAATGTGTTCAAGATTATTTATAAATGCGAAAAGAGTCTCTTTACATAGTTATGTTATTAACTTATGTTATCTCCGTACTGTTAATAACTTGGAAAGCATGTGACGACGTTAAAAGTGTGATGAGAAAAAAAAAATTGTGTGGAATAAAATAAGTAATTTTCTAACACTTATATTAAATAAAAATAAATAAATATATTTCAGAATGTTATTTCAAGAGCTTGGTGAGCCCTTTTACTTCTTTAAATATGGTATCAAAATTCGTAAAGTTTTTAATTGCTAATTTTATTTTTGGTTGTAACTGGATGACGAGAAATAATAGGTTTTAGACGAGAAACAGAATTTATAATCGTATCATCTATATTTTTATTGAATTACGAAAAGTTTATGGAATATAACAGATGTAAAGTTTTTTTTTATATAATCATTTTACTACATAAGGTAATTTTTGCTTCAATTAACCTTCATTCCAACACGTCGCGTTCTTCAGGGCTCTTTTAATAGCTTATGATAACAAGCCTGTTTTGTCAAAGACTGAATTAGAATCCCACGGGTTAGCTCTTTAATGATACGGANATTTTAAGAAAAACGACGGTTGAGCCATTCTTCCCTATTCTTCCTTTCCGGTCAGATGAGAGCTTTGTCCCCCTGAATTACATTTCGTCCATCTTTCTACTCCATCTTTAATGAAGTATAGGAAATCTGCTAAGAGTTCGCAGTTCGTATGTGACGGACTTTTTTCGCAGAACAAAAATTTAAATTGATCTGTTATAAGAGTGGTTTTTTAAAATTTATTTCTCGTATTTAAAATGCATGCTTTAGAGGGCACAATTTGATAGTTTCCCCAGGAAAAATATATGTATAAATACATTATGTGCTTAACTAAGAGAGGCAGTGCTTACTGAGCGAAATTCCGGATAAACGGAAGAGGGGGAATAGAATGAATTGAAATTTACCTGGATTGAAAGTTTGATTAGAAATTATTTTCAATCCAGCATGGACGAAATAAATTTTTCTGAATTATTTGACATCTCACCGCAACCCTGAAGTACGTGGAAGTGAATGAATTTTTATAATTACATTTTAAATACAATTTTCTTATATAGAATACTCTTACTTTTACTATTCTAACTGAAAATCCAAATATATCATTGAAAATTTATTTCAGTAAAAAATTGAGATGAAGCAATTTAAGAAAAGTATTTCTTAAGAAATTTAAGATTTTAGAAAAGTCCTCAATTCTAATAAAGAACTATTTTTGTTTCTTATTATGCTCATTTGTATTATTATTTTAGCTTTATAGTTATTGTTCATTAAAAAATGAAGAATCTGTTAGGCAGCAACTGTGAAAATTACTTGATATTTTTAACAACATTGTTAGAGAAAAGTAAAATAACTTTTGGTATCTTAAAGATAGCAATGCAAAAAGAAAGGAGGATTTTTATAAAAAATCTTCAATGAGAACATCCTGAATATTTTTGAATTCATTACAATTTTACAATCAAAAGAAAAAATTAAATAATTAGAAATATTGTGCCTAGAGTAATATTCAAGTACTGTTTCAGATGTGAAAGAAATAAAGGCACACATTGTCTTTAAATTCAAGCGGGTGAAGAGAGAATAGGTGATTGAAATTCAAATTGGTAGCGTCACCTTCTCGCGTGGAGTCAGCTTTGTCGGCACGAGGCAGAGTGACAATAACTTACTGGGGAAGGTGCAGCCCCAAGAATTAGCAAAAAAGAATCAAATCCATCTGTTTTGCTGATTACGACATGGGAATGGCCTCTTTTGTAATGGCGTGGGAGCGCCTTCGAGATCGCTAAGTATCTCGTAATTGCCACTCGATCCTGTATACCTCGTTGGAATGACGACCTCTGTGTGCGCTCGCTGCACAGGCTCCGAACGAATGTGTTCCACCATCTGGTCGATCCACCAGTCCCGCCAGGGGGAGGAAAAAAAGCACATACGAAAGAAAGCGCTTAAGAAATGTCCCCCCAGAGCAAGAAGTTCATTAAGGAGAGAGGAGACTGCTAAGGGTGAAATCACATGTTCTCTGAAGACTTGTTAAAATACCTGCAAATCAGTCTGCGTTGAGAAACAGCGCGGCAAAGACAATAACACAAACTCTTTCATCAGAGGGGCTTTTTTTGCTCTCGTGCTTTGTTAGTTATTAGTTCTAGGATCATAACCTGTTAACCGAGCGGGAGATAAAAGTACGTCAAACGTAAACAGAAGCGTGTTTTTCGGAATATCAGTGAATAGCATGATTCTAAATTAAATTTGTTACAGGAAAAATTAAAAGGACATTTTAAGGATTAAAAGGAGGTAATAATTATAGATCAGAATATGTGTGTAATGTAATTTTTAAATTTTTTTTAAAATGAAAAATTGAGGGCACTCTTTAGCCCCTACAAATGTTTACATTAGTTTAGGATATTACGTCTCTACCAACAGCCCATAATCACTTTATTACAGGAAGTTGACCTGTTAACCAAGCGAGGCGTATTAGTACGTCAAACGTAAACAATAAAGTGTACTTTTATAAATATTAATTTAGTTGTGGTGTATCATCCCACGTAAATTTTAAACAATTAATGCGAGGGAATAGAATAAAAAATCTATCTGTCCCAGCCAGGACTCGAGCCTGGATCTCCTGCTTTCCGGTATGCTATGATAGCAGGAGATCCAGGTTCGAGTCCTGGCTGGGACAGATAGATTTTTATTCTATTCCCTTGTATTAATTGTTTAATAAAGTGTACTGTTTATTACTGGCCCATCCTAGTGAAAGAGTTATGTACACATGGTATTATGGTATTATCCGGCTCACAGGTTAATAACAGAATTCAGAAGGTACATTCCGGTGCCACTGTGTGGGTACCTTTCGTGCATAAAAAAAAAAAAACGTTATTTGTTTTATCTAACAAAATTTTTAAAATTTCAAGAAATATGGCTGGTATGTCATGGTAGATTTTTGAAAACAAAAATAAAGAAAAAATACTGGATATTTTTACCATGTAAATAAAAAGTTGGTGGAATTTATTTATATTTTCTCAGCTCATTTTAATTTTTTTTTCCTTTTTAGTTTCAATTTAGTATAAAGCATTTAAATTAAATAGTACAATTTCATTTTTTTTAGGTTTACTTTTTATTGATGAAATATCCATTTTATATATAAGAAATGTAGAATATATAAGTGTATGAAGTTGCATAAATTTAAGACTTTTTAATGAATTTGGAATGAATCTGTTGAGATATTTTTAAAATTTTACTTTTTACTTACATTATTTAAAATAAAATACATTTATAGTTTCATTGGCTCTGAATTACGATTGCAAGGAGTTTGAACGAGCAGTACCGCAACTCAAAAGAAAATTAACAATAACAATAATAATAATAAATTCGCATTGGGAAAAGGCACATCGGGCCCACTCATAATAAGTTTAGGCATCAAGGTCCAAGAGGTCGCGAGGCCATCTTTGTTTGAGTCGTCGGGGAGGACTATAGGGATTGAAAGAATAACAATAGTTTCAAAGGAGCAGAAAAAGGAGGAATCGTAGAGAAAGTGGGAATATTGGAGTGAACGCAAGGATAAATCATCAAAAAATAATTATTCAACGTACCCCAAAGTTTGCGATCCAAAAAAAAAAAATAATAATACTAAAGATAAAGATTTGATGCAAGGAAATAGAATAAAAAATCTAACTGTCCCAGCTAGGACTCGAACCTGGATCTCCTGCCATCCGGGCAAGCGCGTTCGAGAATAGCAGGAGATCCAGATTCGAGCCCTGGCTGGGACAGTTAGATTTTTTATTCCATTACCATGCATTAAATCGTTTAAAATTTACGTGGAATAAAATACCAGACTAAAAAAAGAAATTTATTAAATACTAAAGATAATTTTTGTTGGAGTTTTTTGTCTAAACAAAAGCAATTGCCATTTACTTGCTAATCAATTTGATTGATAACAAAATCCTTATTCAATAATTATAATCTAATTTAATAATTACTATTGTAAAATAATAAAGAAATTGGTTATCGAAAACTTCTATACAGTTTTTCATATAACGTGAAGTGCAGAGTTATTCCCCATGAGGAACCTAATTGTGAGCACGATCAAATTAAATATTTAAAATCTTAAACTACAATAAATATAATATACTTATATTTATTAAAACATATTTATTCGAATATTCATTAATATTTTGGTCGATCGACTTGATAGTCGCAGTTATAAAAGGGGTCAATAGATCAGGACTATTAAACTTATAAAATATTTCGTGTGGCCGTCATGAAGAGTGAAGAGGTATTTTCGTCACGTCACCTTTTCACTGTTGATAGCAGATATAAGTAGCCGGTGATTTATAGTCGGCTGGAAGGAGCGCTGTAGGCTCTGAGGTGCCGTGACTGGCGGTAATGAGAGACAGTGGTGCGATCTGTGAACCATTGTCAGCACCAGATGAGTCGACTTTCTCACACTGTCTCAAATGTCAACGGCTACCCGTCAACGGATCTCTTCATTAACCCTTCCACACCCTCGTAATTAATTTTTTAAATTAAAATTGATGTTAGAGGCGCTGGCCTAGTCTGTAACATTCCTATTGGCCAATCTGGCAATTCGTTGGGACACAGTTATAAAAAAAAAGAAAGTTTAATTTCACATTGCAAAAAGATGGGTAATTTCTTGAACTATTGTAGTTAAAATTTTAAATTTAATTCTTAATTGACCTCCTGCTTGTCTGTTTTAGCCCCTCTCTCGAACGACTGTAATTGATTTTAAAGGATATAAATATATATATATAGGAGCGCCTTCGAGATC
>KZ806995.1:622631-635446 GCA_000696205.2 Oncopeltus fasciatus
ATATATACATATATATTTATATGAAGTAAATATAGAGAATGAAACACTCATGCCCTCCGTCAGTGAGGAGTGAATAGAGATTTCTCTCAGAAGAGTGAAGAGTTCCTCACAGAGGAAGGGCGAGAGATCCCATAAAACTGATCTTTTTGTGTGTTCACAGCACTCTATAAAGGTTATTCTTGGTTATTATATATATATACACACACACACACACACATTCCATGAGGATTAATAGAACCAAGGGGCATTTAGACGTCACGTATGTGTAATAAATATTAGTTCAGATATCTTGCCTCTACACTTTTATGGGCTCATTCAGAAAAAGTTTCTAAGGATAGTTCCAGAGGCAGAATGAACGGCCAAGCTTCAAATTTTCGATATTCTAGGGGAATCATTTTCTGTGAGGGTTACCCGCCTAAATGTGTTGGTCTCGTAAGCTTACGGAATTCACTAATCCGAGGGGCATTACATTTTTTCACACAAAGTGAGTAATAAATACCAAAGTGACGTTAGTCATTGCATTGGGTTGAATAACATTCTAACCTACTGGAGGCAAACTAGTATTCAAAACTAGTTTACCAAATCTTCTGAATGTTTAAAGGAATAATACACACGCTCTAAGAAAAGGAATACAACAGCTGGTGGTGGCGTCAGTGAACATATTATCTACCGCAAATCCCCTAAGGATATTATAATGGTGATCCTGTTATCATCTACGTGCCTTGTGATTTCGAATAGAAAACCTGAAGGAAGACGTCAATCAGTAGATGGAAGAGGAGCGAGGCGGCCTATTCCCTTCCGCAAGAGATGACGTAATCAACATTGATGACGCCATCAAATATTTATATAGACACTGTAGTACAGTACATCATTCCTCTTTATGTACGCCAATTTGTTATCAGGGAAGGCAATGATTTTTTTTTATATAATAAGGCTTTTCGTCTCTATCTCCGATTCTTTGAAAAGGTCAGAACGTTTGATATATATATATATAAAGCATTGTCACTTTTAAATGCAAAACGAAAGGCAGAGNGAATGATGTTTATTACCTTTTATTATTGTTAATTTTTATTTTTTTTTCTCATGACAGTAACTCTGCCATAAGGGAGTTTAATCTGGATATAGCATACAAATATTGTTTACAGTGTACATGTATAGTAAACAATAACATTAGTTGATAACAATATACAATTAACACATATAAATAATAATAAAGCAAACAATAACTATCAACTAAAGAACAAAATTACGATAAATGATGAATTGTAACAAAAAAAAAATGAATGAAATGAAAAAAGAAAATAATTTGAAAATATGAAAAAGAAAAGAAAGATAAAACTATAAAAAACTGAATTTAAAAAAAAAAATTACGGTTTGAATTATATACATTGTAAACTCAATGTGATAATTTAATTATGAGTTTCTCTCATTTATGTGTTTAATTTTTTCAAGAGATATTTTAAGGAATGTTTTGAATTCTGGTAGTAATTTGTCTATCAATAAATTTGCTCTTACTGACCTTTTTCCATATATATGTATATATATTAGTTTTTGTGTATGTATGCGTGAGAAATTAACGTCTAGTTTCCTCAGAGTAATTTTCACTAATAATCTCTAGAAGCTAACAATAATTTGTTTATAGCTAAGTCGAAATACGATAATTAATATCCAAAAATAATAAAGTGGGAATTTAATAAATCTTTTAAATAGAACGGGAGATTAAGAGTAATCCTTATTTCGATTAAAATCACATTTGAGGCCAAATATCTTTATTATCGGAATGAAAAAGTAAAATTAGATTTGACTACATGAAAATACAAAATTTAATTATATTTAGGTTATTTATGCAGTTATTTAGCCCAATAACCTGAAGTTGACGTTTACATAAAATCATGAATTGTAAAAGATCACTTTTAAAATTAAGTTAATAATATAAGTAAAATTAAAACTAAATTAAGTCCGATAAATTGGTATTTTAGCGAGAGGAAAAGTGACATACATCATTCAAATAATTTTCTCTTTGGTTTTTATGAAAGGCGGTAAACTTGAAGTTCATAAAATTCTTGAGTGGGGATAAATCAAATTTGGTATGTTTGATAGAACTACTGATTATTATTGATGGATGGATTACTAGAAATGAGTTACTATTATATTGATCAGGAGTAGATATCCACCTGAAATTCGCTTTGTATTTCAAGTGAACGAAAATTAGCCAAAGGCATTAAAATAATTATTCGAAAATATTTGCCGCTAAACCATATCACAAGGGTTGAGGGTTAAACTGTATCGGTTGATTCAAAATATTTCTTGAACTTTAGCGGCCATTCTGAACTCCAACATTACATTAAACCCTTTTACTTAAGGTAAATAATCTAAAGGGTTATTTCTATCACCAATGAATATAGAACTGTCATACCTTCCATTGTCCGTCTTCATTGGTTTCTGCAAACCATCTGTTGGCGAGCGCTTTCGGACATTGTCCATCTTCTGGCCGAATACATGCGTTCACTGTCATGTGACAATGGTCACATGGTGATGGACAATGTCCGAAAGCGCTAGCCAACAGATGGTTTACAGAATTCAATGAAGACGGACAATGGAAGGTATGACCTTTTACTTAAATTTAAAATTCTAATTAAAACTTTCGATAAATAAACTAAAATGTAAGCTTGATTATAAATTACTCTCCTGAGTTTGAATATTTTATATTAAACACATTCTCAGTTTAGCAAGATTGCAATTATAACTGAAATTCAACAAATCTCGGTACATAATATTTAATGTAAATTTTAGATAGAATATTAAATTTTATTTGTAATGTAAAGGAACTTTAAAAAGTTGAATATTAAGATACATAAATGCAAGATGTAATTGAAGAAAAAGTAAAAAAAATAATAATTTTTACTGCAAGGGAACAGAATAAAAAATCTAACTGTCCCAGCCAGGATAACGTAAATGGAAAACGCACCGGCCCGGATAGCAGGAGATCCAGGTTCGTGTCCTGGCTGGGGCAGTTAGATTTTTTATTATGTTCCCTTGAACTAAAAATTGTTAAAATTTACGTGGGATTATATACCACAAAAAAATAATATTTATAAATTTATTCCCTGTGAAAAATTAATTAAATATTTAAGGGTATAAAAACGAAAAAGAGGAATTGATAAAATTTGTTTAATCATTACAAAACTTTAAAAAAAATGTTATTGTAATTTTAAAAAATAAAACTGTGTCTGAAAATAAAATAATTTTAAAGTGCATTTTACGAGTTTTCTTATGTGATAATAATGTAACTTCCTGATATATTTTACACTTATGTTTTAAGAATTTATTTTATTCCTTTGATAAACACATCTATGGTATATAAAATAATTGTAGTTTTAATCATTATATATTTAGATTATTACTCTATGAGAGTATATTTTGTTACTGAAAAGATTATAAAAATCCAAAGAAACTCTGAGAAATCTAAAATCGGATATGTGTAAGAAGGAAGAGCTATTTTAAAAGCCATGGACTATAATGACTCTCTAAAGTGAAATTACGTTGGTATTTTAGAATCTTTCAAGCAATTGTACATAATATCTAATAAATTTCTCACAAAACTATTTTTTACGGTATTTACACACTTCCATGTATATAAAAGTGATAATTCTAACCGTAAGTTGTCTTAAACGAGGCAAAAAGGCATTATTCGAAAGGCGGATAAATAACGGAAGGCGCTATGATATAAGGCGCATACAATAAAACTTCCATGCCTACTCTTCACATGACTGTGCCGTTCAGTAAGTTAACTTTAGGAAGTTTTTAAGGTTACATTATAACTACTGCAAAGTCAGAGTATGTGTCAGTGAATGACAAAAATGGCGTCTGATTAGGATATTAATGTCTCTTCTGTACAACTCGAGACTTCAAATAACTTCCAATGAAATGCTACGTTAAATCATATGTGTAAATATGTGTGTAAGAAGAATGTAAAAAATTCAGTATAATCAATTAGGATTGTTAAAATACAAATGTAATAATTAACGTCCAAAAAATAAAAAAATAATCAAAGAAAATTCAAATTAAGTATTAAAGATGTAGTACTATATATATAAATAATAACATCGCAATATACAAAATTGTGCGGAGCTGGAAAGCTTGAAATAGTAAACCTATTGTATCAGTTTTCGATTGTCGCTTCGATTTTTTCTAATGAGGAAGTCACTCTTTCTTTTAGCTGATATCTCGAAGAGAATCAAGCTATTCACGTTGTACCATGTCTAGTGCCAATCTCATTAACTGTACCTTTATTGTTCTTTGCATCTTTTAAGATCAAATAAATCATTTACCCTTATACACTAAGGCATAGCTAGCTGGGTGGGGTTGGAGGGGTGGCGGGGCCTGTCCTGGGCTTTGTGTTGGGATCTGGGGCTTGGTTGCATGAGGCCTTCTCTTATCCTCCAAGATCCCCGAGTAAAGCAGACTCTATGCATTAATGTGAAAGAAATTTAACATAAGTGAAACTTACAATTTCGAAATAAATTTTCAAATTACATAAATTAGCTAAATAGNAAATAAAATAAAATAATAAACATAAAATAATAAACAATTTTCATTCAAATAATTCATTTGTAAAAACTAAAAAAAAAATTATTATGGTTTGACTGTTGATAATGTAGAAAAATAATAAATAATGTTTGGGATAAGGAATATAGTCTTTGTCAAGAGAAAGGAGTTGTTCTTTCTAATTTGTAAAAAGACCATTGATATATCAACGAATATATTTTTTAATCATTGCAAAATATATAATATTATCAAAATCAAATATTTATATAGTAAAAGTTGTTAATTGCTCTTTATAAAAGATTTATACAAATTTAAATATGAAATGATGAAAAATGTTTATGTGGGCATATATATTCTCCTTGGGAATTGGGGAATTCCATATACCTCATACAGACAAAAAAATTTTTTTTTTCTTGTGCAAGCTTGATACAAGACAGCCATTTCAGGCCGCCTTAAAAGGTTGAGAGTCCATTGTGTTAGGGAACAGGCTGAATTCAGATCCTATCTGTGTGAGCCGAGAATGTAAAATGGAAATGGTCTGGGCCCAATTTCAGAGTAAGAAGGATTTGAGCGGTAAAAGACCAGCTGGCACTGAATTTTAATGCCTGGATTTCTTACACCATTAAAGCTGAGTATTCAACCATTCAAGTACCACTTAAATAATCTAAAGGGTTTTTATCACTACCTTCTATTATCCGTCTTCATTGGTTTCTGCAAACCATCTTCTGTTGGCGAGCGCTTTTGGACATTGTCGGCCAGGAGGATGGACAATGTCAAAAAGCGCTCGCCAACAGAAGATGGTTTGCAGAAACCAATGAAGACGGATAATAGAAGGTATGATGGTACCACTTGAATATGTTGGTTCCAAAATCGTACTTTGAATGAATTTGAACCAATCCTCATTGGTGAGAATATCCGTCATGCGACATCTGCGTTATCTAATATGCATTTATATCGTAATATAATTTTCAATTAAAATTTTATAGAATTTAAAAGTTATAAAATTAAATTTTACAACTATTTTGTATTTAACATTTTTTTATGACCCTAATAATAACAAAAATACGAGTATTAAGATTTAAAATTTTGCTCTTCCTTTAAACCACCCACATTCTGTCGACTGATTACTGCCATTGACGAACTATATTTAAATTTATAATGAACTATAAAATTTTTAACGAACAATACGTAGGAGGATAGTAATTTTCCTGAGAGGAAAGGGAAAATTGGAAGACAGGAACTCTAAAATTTATAATTTTTAGTGTTCGTTTATTATAAAATATTTTCTTAAGAATAAGAATACCTCTATGAAAAGATATATAATTATAAATATTAATTTAGTTGTGGTTCATTATCCCACGCAAATTTTAAACAATTAATGAGAGGGAGCAGAATAAAAAAATCTATCTGTCCCAGCCAGGACTCGAACCTAGATCTCCTGCATATATATAATTATGGTGGTTGAGTTCCCCCACCCCACTTCTCTCCAAAATAATTTTGAGTCTGTTTGAAAGTGTTATAAAATTTTGTATTCTTTACACCATCTATGTTTTAAAATAAAATTATTCATTTACTTTAATCTATGTACATCACAAATGAAACATAGGAAATCTGCTTAGATTTCGTAGCGCATGCGTGACCGCAACTTCCTACTTCTAGAATTTCAACAAATATGTTTTAATACGACTAATCAATTTTGGATTTTTTTTATAATCTTCTTCAAAATAACGTGCACAAGATTGATTGAGTTTCAGTCCAATCTTAATATTACTATCTTACAGTAGTTCAAAAAAGAATTAAATGTACTTTAATAAACAGGAGCGATGAAAACGCTCACCGTTGAGCATGAGTAATCCCATTTACTGAATTAATTATGGTTATAACTTATTGTGATTTATTCCGAAAACATAAAATTAACTGCCCCGACCTACAGTATCAATGCTGCGTGTGCTTAGTATTAATTTCAAATTCAAAACACGCGGCGAGCTGCAAGGCTGATAATGCAATGCTGATACCTTTACTGTACACTAATTGTGGAACAAGTGTATAATTATTCACTTTCTCCTGTCCTCATTGCTCCAGCGATCAAAGGACCCCTTGTCCTCCTCAACACAACGGGGCGAGTTCGTATTATCATTAATATTCAATGAGGATTGTTTCACGATTCATCGTAATTTGCAAAGTATTTATTAAGAAAAATGGAATGAGGAACAGAAGGATATGATCCAAATTATCCTCCAAGCAATGGTATCCGGTCTACTTATACTGAATCGTAATTATTATAATGAAATATAAAATTTCATATAAAATTATATATATTTAAAATCTTTTTAAGGAAATTGAGTCTGTGAAGATCATAAAATAGGCTTCTTTATTTTTTATTTAAGGTGAAATTTTCTTTTAAAGAGAAACTAAATTAGAATTCTTCAAGTTCATAATATTATATAACATATAAACAGGCTCCTTCATATTTTTTTTTAAATTTGTATTGTCTGTCTCCAATAACGGTCTCTTTGGATATGCAGAAAGTTCAGTATGAAACCGAATTTAAAAAAAAAACAAAAAACAATCAGAAATGACATGAAGACTGGAGGGATTGGATGAATTCCTATAAGAAGCAATTGACAATCATATTATTTAATAACTCGAATGTCTGATAAAATATAGAAAACTATAGATAAATAAATCAAAGTTAGATAAATTTTTAAAGTAATGAAATAACTCGAAAACATGAACAAGTAAGACTGGCGTACATTTTGTAAGAACCACTGCCCTGAATGTATATTCGAAAAAGATGGATATCCTTGTGTCATTGGGAAATCAGACTACGATATACGTAAGGAGACTTCTCTTACTTCATTCGTAATTTATAATCTTGTTAAAGCAAACATCAAAATAACAATACTTAATTATATGAACGTTATGACTGCATCTATCAGCAAATATTTACTCTGAAGTAAATCATTTTGCTTGTCTATTTTTATAAACTATTATTTGATATATATTTTGATTAAAATTTAATAAAAGGGAACTATTAAAACAATGTAGAAGTATGTTCACGTAGGCTTCCACGGTCCTCAGACATATTTACTAATACTTCTTCCGGGCTCAACAGTGTCTTGGCACTTAAAAACTCCAAGACACGGCTGAACACGGAAGAAGTATTGGTAAAAATGTAGAAGTAATTTTAAAATTAAAACCAACAGATATTCTACTAATTTCCAGTGCATGGGAACAGAATAAAATATTTAACTGTCCCAGCCAGGACTCGAACATGGATCTCCTGCTATCCGGGCCGGTGCATTTACCAATTATGCTACCGGGACCAGTCTGATAAGTCATTAAATTCCCCGCACTAGTGCCATTTAATGACTTATCAGACTGGTCCTGGTAGCATAATTGGTAAATGCACCGGCCCGGATAGCAGGAGATCTAGGTTCGAGTCCTGGCTGGGACAGTTAGATTTTTTAGATTTTTTATTCTGTTCCCTTGCACTGGAAATTAGTAAAATTTACGTGGGATTAAATACCACAAAAAAAAATTACAACAGATATTCTTTATAACGGTTTAATAAACTGATCAAGGTTTTCTCTGCTGGCCTATACATTTTACTTCAATTTTTGCCGCATTAAAGCTGTCTGTAATAGAAAATCAGCTGGCTGAAAAAGTAAAAAAAAAAAATATATATAAATATTTATTAACTTTATAAAAAAAAAAAATTGTATTGGAATGCAGCGTAATAGACTCAGAACCCCATTAAAATGCCCTTATCTTCAAGCTACTTACGAGAGATGCACGATAAGCATACTTATTGCTTAATTTGAACTTAATGACTCCATGTTGTAGTGAAGAAACTAGAGGTTGAACCGGCTGCAAGTGGACCGAGATAAACATTTATTGCACTTCAATGCTTTTCTATGTCTAGTAGCTCGCTGGAGAGAAGTTGTTTACTACCGTATTGGGGAGAGAGAAAAAAAGAAAAAAAAAAATGTTTCATACAGTGGATGAAGATGACATGGTGGTCTACGAACAATTTGTGCGCATATCTAAAATTTCGTCTTCTCTTTCTCAGGGAATTTATATGCAGCTATATTACTGAGTTTTTTTAAAATTTTTATACAGCACCAAAATTGAATAATTTTGATACAGTATAATTTGTTTCAGACATATTTTAGTACAAATTATTATTTATTTAGTTAAAATATTTATATTTTTCACACTTCAAACTTCTCATTATTTGACGCTTCCTCAGGAGCATATCAAATAAGGAGAATAGAATGCTTTTCTACTAATGAATTTGCTTCCAACCTTCATCTATCATTATCAAGGAAAAACTGAAAGTTAAAGTGACGCTTATCATTAGTATAATTTACAATTAATTAAAAATATTCTCACAACACTTCCTTACCTGGAAAAAAGCACTTTTACATTTTAACACTAATCTTTTTGTAGTGGAGAAAAGAACTTTTTAGAAAATGTGAATGACAGAAGGTGGTATTTCTTAAATATTAGGGAAGAAATTATGAGCCCTTTAGACCTGACTTGTGCTGACTCAAAATAAGGACTACCATCCATATAATATAATAATAAAATAAGGACTCCAACCCCGTCCGCCCTTTGAGGGGAGAGTCTACATCTAGTTTTCACCCCACGACATGAGAAGAAGTGAGCGGATGAGCTCGAACTTGCAAATCAGCTGCGGAGTTCCTAGCGCATACTAAATCTGTATACTTCTTCTCCCTCCTTTCAAATCCCATGTGAAAATATTATTGGAGCAAAACATTTTATTTCCTATTTCATTTACCGTTTCTTCTTCGGGGTTAGACCGTGTCAAATTGGTGTTATTTGCCGAGCTTTCGCACATCATGTGATGGCTTCTTTAATTTATATAATTTATCAAAAAATATAATTAGTAAAAAAGTTTCCACAGTAATACGAAAATAAATCAATATTTATATTTTAAAGAATATCTATAGTGGGAGATTTATAAATGAAAAATATGCTATCGACCTTCGGTTAATTAATTTTAGAATGTTTGAACATGGCCGTCCTTGGACCAGTGAATAGTTGCGAACCCGAAACTGCCGCGAGGATTCGCTTAAATAAATAAAATCGATCATTCGAATTATATGAAGACTGAAAGAAAGAGACATATGTGCAAGTAACAGTGACCAAGTAGCAGAGTTTGGTAACTTACAAGAAGAAAGATGTTGTCAGGAATGCTATCTTTAGCGTTGTCACTGAACTGGTAATGCATGATGTCACTTGACCAATGTCAAAGAGTGTAAATGATTTGCCCTTTCAGAAGAGTCAAGAGAAACCTCGCCTCCACGAGACAAGGAATCCTTCCTTGACGTTTCATAATCCAACTTAGTCAACGAAATTGAACATGAATGCTCGGAAAGTTTTGTCCAAAGCATTATGAAATTTTTTATACGAATAGCTGGAAAAGCAAAAGAAGACTTTATTAAAAGTTAGAGAGAAGAAATTAACATTTTTGGCTGAGGTTGTTCTCATAAAGTATTTATTGTAAAATGTCATTTTATAATTTTTTTAAAAGTGGTATTTGATCCCACGTAAATTTTAACAATTCTTAGTGTAAGGGAAAGAATAAAAAATCTAACTATCCCAGCCAGGACTCGAACCTGGATCTCCTGCTATCCGGGCCGGTGCATTTACCACACAAGTTGCGAGAGTCTATCCTCCGAGGCCGACGAATATATAGTTAGACTCTCGGCACTAATGCGGGGAATTTAATAACTTATCAGACTTGTCCCGGTATCATAAGTGGTAAATGCACCGACCGGATAGCAGGAGATCCAGGTTCGAGTCCTGGCTGGGACAGTTATATTTTTTATTCCCTTGCACTAAAAATTGTTATTTTATAATGTTTATATATTAAAATGTAAAATTATAGGATTTTTAACGATAAAATCTATAAAGATATTTTCTAAGATGGGTAATATCTAGGAAGATATTTACTATAATGGGTGAGTACTTCTACAATTCTTTCATCCCGGCAGCATAGAAAAAAGTGTATATATGTGTATGTATTACCTTTTAGGTTTGCTTTCCTCTCCGGTTTGTTTAATATATTTCGTCATTTATTCTAATTTGTATCCATCTATTTAGACTCATAAGAAATCTGCTTAGATTACTACTTATCGGGCTTCAACTAATCTAAGAAATATCCAAGAAATAAAGTATTAATTTTTCAGTATTTTTAAGGGGGGGGTGTATTAAGTGAAGGTGTCGGATAAGAAGACTACACTTTCAATTTACTGACTGATAGATAAATATTATACAAAATTTATTGAAAAAAAAAAAAAAACTTCAGAGTTGCCTTAAAAAACAAGAAATTTCTTTTATTTATTGAAACATCATTTGAATGATAATTTTTCAAGTAAAATTTAGAGACTTTTTACATATTGTGTCTTTGTACCCCTCGGATCTTTCGAGCCAACCGAAGAATTATAGTTAATTAATTATAAGTAAAGAACCCCATTAAAATGCCCTTAT
The DNA here is from genome assembly GCA_000696205.2 of Oncopeltus fasciatus. Classification (NCBI taxonomy): domain Eukaryota; kingdom Metazoa; phylum Arthropoda; class Insecta; order Hemiptera; family Lygaeidae; genus Oncopeltus; species Oncopeltus fasciatus. Next base: position 633,699 of record KZ806995.1, read on the forward strand.
CTTCAAGCTACTTACGAGAGATGCACGATAAGCATACTTATTGCTTAATTTGAACTTAATGACTCCATGTTGTAGTGAAGAAACTAGAGGTTGAACCGGCTGCAAGTGGACCGAGATAAACATTTATTGCACTTCAATGCTTTTCTATGTCTAGTAGCTCGCTGGAGAGAAGTTGTTTACTACCGTATTGGGGAGAGAGAAAAAAAGAAAAAAAAAAATGTTTCATACAGTGGATGAAGATGACATGGTGGTCTACGAACAATTTGTGCGCATATCTAAAATTTCGTCTTCTCTTTCTCAGGGAATTTATATGCAGCTATATTACTGAGTTTTTTTAAAATTTTTATACAGCACCAAAATTGAATAATTTTGATACAGTATAATTTGTTTCAGACATATTTTAGTACAAATTATTATTTATTTAGTTAAAATATTTATATTTTTCACACTTCAAACTTCTCATTATTTGACGCTTCCTCAGGAGCATATCANATAAAAGTTTGTTTAAAAAATACACAAATATTTATTGGAACAAGAAATAAAATAAATTAGCATTCAGTAGACACTTTAAAATATAGTATAAAAATGAGTTAAATCAACTAAATGTTTGAATGTTTGGAAATAACATATCTTTTCAAATGAATTTTCAATATCTATCAGCTTTGAAAATGTTCTCTCACAGGTCCATGAGAAGTTATATTCCAACGAATTAAAATGTTTATGTATTTTAACAGAATTATTACAAATTAAATTAAAGGGAAAAGTTCACATATTTCAATTATCCATCCTTTGTAGAATGACAGATTTCAATAATTTCGTAATTACTATGATTTGCCTTCTAAAAAAGAAAAAAAAAACCAATTATGTTCTGCTGTAAGAATATAAGTTGAAAAATTATATTTACTTCGGTCCTAAAGAAAAATTGCACAGTCGACCTCCATGAACTTGACTTACGTCAGAGGATTTCTGGGCACGTAACCCCAGGTCCATCCAACTCTCTCAATTTCGAATCCCACCTCATCCCATTTCGAAAGTATATAGAATACATGATATATGGCTTTCCTCCTGTACAACCTTGGGTATTTTGATACATCAATTACATGTGTCACAAATCATTTGAACAGACGAGGATTTATTCTAAAAATATTTGTAACATTGCTGGATTGATAAATAGTTTTCCTTAATTATCATGGTAATAAATCATACGTCACGAAAGTTATGAAATTTTATGAACAAGAAAATAAAAATTTGTGAAATGAAAACAACTATTTTTTTTTTTTAATTTTATTTTAATATGAGAATTTTTCATAACCTTCAGACTCAATAGTCATTAAATAGCTTATAATAAACTTGTGAAATTTATTTATTACATAACAATAATAACACTGCACAACAAAAATATTTTTTTTGAATGTTTCCTACACTAAATTAGTCTATTTCTACTAATTTTGGGGTGATAAAAACGAAAATAACATTGAAAATTTTGTATTAGCTCTGGTTTTTGAGATATACAGCACTTTATCTTAAAGAGTAGTTATACTATATGTGAAAAGTGAAAGTGAAAAACAATATTGTTATGTTTCTTTTAGAATATTTTAAGTACAAAATTGATAAAAAAAACAACATTATTCTTAGTGTTTTGACAAATAAAAGAGGTTTGTACCACCAAATTTCAATTAAGTCAATCCGATGTATTGTAAGATCGCTGTCGTTTAGCTTGTCTTTTATAAAACACTTCTGGAGCATCC
>KZ806995.1:640850-655785 GCA_000696205.2 Oncopeltus fasciatus
TATATATATATATATATTGGTTATAGGTAAATAATCTAAAGGATTATTGTACTACCAATGAATATAGAACTATCATACCTTCTATTATCCGTCTTCATTGGTTTCTGTAAAGATGGTTTGCAGAAACCAATCAAGACGGATAATAGAAGGTATGATATTGGTTATATGTTAAAATATATAAGTTAACTGCATATGCAGTCTTCAGTATTACTTTTTCTTTACCATTTCTAGTATATTTATTGAAAGGTGAACTAGCTAATATATCATGTTGATTACCATTTTTATGGTACAAGATATGAGAGTTTTTCCTATGTCTTTTATGAGGAAGTAATAACCACTTTTAAGAGTTTGTGGTTTAAAATATATTTCCCATTTTGTATGTATTATTCCCTCAGTCACCAGATGTGGTTTATTCTTGATCATAGTACTCGATGAATAAAATTATTGTCGCCTTTCTTATTACAATACTACTGGCTAAAACATTTCTTCGCTTTCTGTTTGAAATATTCAAGATAATGAGAAACATCTCTTATCACCCGAAGGGAAAATAAATTTCTATAAGACAACAAATACTTTCGCAGTACAAATTTATCTTGAACTGTTTCAGTTGAACATTCATGAATGTACTTCCAGACTACTTCGCATTAGTTCGACGAGCTTCCGAGACAACGTGTGTATACAGTAACACACTGCGCTGCATGCATGTTAGTCTGCCAGTTACTTAAAACTAATCTACGACGCAGAATATCGTCCGAAGTAATAAAGGGCAGGTGAGTTTACGCGGGAAAAGTGCAGTCGTGCAAGTTAAGAAAGAAATAAGGTCATAAAGCACATTTGAAAATAACTCAGGAAGTTCTCAATCAGCCTCTTATCCTGAGTTCGTGTCCTAAAAGTGATTTAACAGTTACAGAAAAGTCAGGGCCATAGCTTAGAAATCCCATTAGGGAAGAAAAAATTTCAAAAGAAATTCAATTTACAGGTTTGTGTGAGAGTAAATTTAACTCTTTTTTCTCTACTTTCATTGCTGCTATATCAGGTAAGTTTAAGCGCTAATAAAATTTATAGGTAGTAAGGTAGAAGTTCAAATACCTAAGAAAATTACAACATTATGTAAAATATAATCTATTTTAATCAATAAATTTTTTCGTAACACCAACAATAACGAAACATTGATTATTTTTAAATTTGGTCTTCCTGGAAAAATTGTCTCCTTCGAACAGGTCATTAACGACTTCTCTTACGGTTTGCTACGAAACATTGTACCAAGATTAAGGAATTCATGATCACCAATAAGAAATACATATAAAAATAATGCTTTAAAATCAGTGTTTTGGGTAATCAAAATATACCGAAAAAAATTGAGATTAAAAAACAAATCTTTTCCTAAAGGTAAGAAGATTTTTAGCTCAACTTACAAATTATTTCATCTAATATATATAAAAACTCCAATTCTATATATTGTCTCTAAAGACTAGAATCCTTTTGAAAGCTCTTTGTAAGAGACATAAATTGTTTAGTTTTGAAATTATCGAAAACATACTCAAATCTGTATAAAAGCTTTTTAGTATGGATTGTTTAAATAATATGTGAACGACAGAAATTTAAAACAGGTAAGAAGAGAAAAAGGAAGGATTTATTATAAGTGCTGTAAATTAATCTTATCTATATACATGGGGAATATGTTTGTAAGTTGTACGTTTAAAATTAAACATGAGGTCTCTTACATATCTTTATCAATTCATATTGTCTAAAATTTTTGCTAAAAATAGTTCAAACAGAATTTACCAATACAGTCTCTACATGTACACAGTTTTTACTATTTATATAGCTAAATTATAGGTTTTAATTAAAATGAAATTATGATAATTTCATATTATTATTTTCTTTTTATTGTATATTATTTTGAGATATACCATTTATTTGTTAATTTGTTTTCTTCACAATTAAAATAGGTTTTAATAATCTAATTTATAAAAAAAAGTCAAATTGAGGTTTTATTGTTAAAAAACTACGTTTTCCTTATATATTATTATCTATAATTCAAATTTTAATCTTTAAGAAATTGGGTTCACTACAGTAAGATTATTTATATTTTTTTTTCGTGCAAATTTGTTATATAGAGTTGAAAAAATTGAACAGTCTATTTCGGGATTTGAACTTCACTTTTTTCTTTATTGGCTAAATTTTTTTTTTTTTTCTGTTCACAATGAAAAATATAATAGTTCGGCAGTAAATAGCCAAATTTCAAACCCCTGATTGCACGAGCCTTACAAATACACAAACGTGATACATTGCAAATATTGTAAAGAAATATTTATAACATTTAAAAAAAAACAACATAGTAGTATGTTAACTTGTGGGTTGTCGTAATATAGAAAAATAATACAGTAGTTAAAAAAATAAATCTATCAAAAATGTTTGTTTAAAATAGATTTTGCCAGGTAGCTCATAGGATCCGTACATGTCACGTAATCCTTGGCGCTGCGGGTTCAAGTCCTGCCCTGGGCAAGCTTTTATCGACATATGAAAGCTTGTCCTGAGGAATGGCTGTTTAGAATAGGGTGGCAAGATGTAGATAACCCCTCCTTAAGTGGTTGAATGGGAGGCTACCTCACACACACACACACACACACACGCACACTCACGCACGCACACGCACGCACGCACGCACGCACGCACGCACAAAGAAAACAGAAAGAAAACTACATTTAAAAAAAATTTCTTATAAATTATTATTAATTTACATGTTCAGTTCTCATTTATGGATCTGAGACTCGGTCGCTCTCAGCAGCTCAGGAGCTTACACGTGAAAAGGTAAGATGTGAGTGGGAGATACTCCGTCGAATATTTGATGCTGTAAGTGGTCAAGGAGACTGGGGACGAAGGACACAGATGTAGAAATGAGCGAGCTAGTTAAGGGAATAGATGTGTCCCGATTTGTCAGGTTGTCAAGACTGCGATGGGCCGGTCAAGTCGCTCGTACGGAGGGGAAGAAATCCCTACCAGAGTGGTGGAGGGAAGGCACGAGGCGGGTCGGAAGACCACGAATTTGTTGGGAGGAGAGTGTGGCGTCCGACGCTCCGGATTTGCTTGGTGGCCGTGACTAGAAGGTGGCCTATTTTCTAGGCTTGGGAAAACTAGCGGTGGATGGTAGGGGAGGCGAAGACTCAACTTGTGGGTCCTACCAATTGCGGATAGTACTAGTAACTAGTTACAGAAACTCTTTAACTAACATTGTATCCTTTTGAAAATTAGCGGTGGATGGTAGCGGAGGCGAAGACTCAACTTGTGGGTCCTAGCACCGGCGGATAGTACTAGTAACTAGTTACAGAAACTCTTTAACTAACATAGTTTTCAAGCGATGTGAAAACTTTAACATATTATAAATGTTCTATAAACATATTATTATGGTTCTGATAATCGTATGAAGAACCCGACAATTTAAAATTCTAAAATATAAAATTAACTGGGAGAAATAATTACTCATCTAAATAACCCGATTATTTATTTATTATTTCTTTATTGTATCATGCGACTAGACTTCTTTTTGACACTTTTTATCTTTTTTTAAGATATATTAAAATGCTATGGAAGTTCGCAGAGACTGAAATTGTTGTGGCCAGGAAATTATGATGTCATTAGATAATTATAATTAACAAATTAATTAACTAAGCCATTAAATCCTGATAAAAGTCATTAAAAATATATTCTGCTTGGGGAGAGAAGGTTCCTCAAGCTCTGATATCACTTCCAGTTCACGTCCGATCTGCAATTTCCTCCATAAACCCGCTCCTGGAATGATTCCAGCAAATTCCTCTTGCGTACTCGTATGCTATTTTTTCCACCCATTAAACTTGAAAATTTGTTATTTTCAGTTAATAAAAAAATTAATTTTTCCTCATGAATACTTCACATACTTAACACAAGAGATAATGAGTTTTTTTTTTTTCCTGTAAATTTATAAATAAACAGAGGAATAGTTAGAATATTTTTCATTTATCGCGTCAAGATAACTATAGAATATAGTTTTTTTATATGTTTACATATTCATCCTACTTCTTTTTTTAATTTTTTTAAATCCGCATTTTGAAAATGGGTTGATGAAATGGCATTCCATTCGGAAGTTTATAAGAATTATTTACTGAATCTAATGAGCTCGAAAAACTAGACTCATTACCAAATATATGTACTGCATATATGGAAATATGTAAAATAACATACATATAATTTTAAGTTCAAATACCTAAGACAATTACAACATTATGTAAAATATAATCTATTTTAATCAATACATTTTTTCGTAACACCAACAATAAGGAAACATTGACTATTTATAAATTTGGTTTTCCTGCAAAAATTGTCTCCTTCGAATAGGTCATTAACGACTTATCCTACGGTTTGCTAGGCTAAATAGGCCTTAATTGGCTTAAATACAAAGTTCACCCCCCTTTATTTTAGTAATATCGGAAACAAGAGTGCTTATAGTCAAATATAGGGTGTTGCAAAATTCACGCAAGAAGTAATTTTAATAGAAGACACAGGTTTATAATTAAAAACTGAAAATTTTGTATTGATTTTTATAGTAAACAGTAAAGGGTTATGTATGGAGTAGCATATCGGGTAAATAGCCTCCACGACTTTGCTGGCACAACATTTGTTGAAATTTTTCCATGATTGTTTTGCATAAATGTGGCTGAATTTCGTTGATACAGCGCTCAATTTCCTCCTTCAAGGTGTGGGTGGTCGTGGGCTTGTTGACATAAAGCTCAGACATCAAAAATCCCAAAGAAAAAATCCAACGGCGTTAAATCGGATGATCTTGGCGACCAATTTTGATCACTAAAACTGGAAATTACACGATCGTGAAATGCAGTAATTGAATTTTATCTATGGTAGGGCTGTATTGCAAAAACATTTGAACTTTGAGTTATTCCATAAATAACCCTATTCTATGCTAGGATATATGATTCAATAAATAAAAAAATAATCAAATGGCTAAGAGCTATGTTTTCTATTTAATTCAAATCTCGCATTAACTTTGGGACACACTCAAACATAATTTTGAATGGACTATAGATATTTTAGCTTCTCCACAGTCGGATTTGTGATTAACAGCTGTTCAAAGTATATATTTCTTTATAAGGTATCCCAGCTGTTTTATTTTTTTTAAATCGTTATTGACATTAGAGGCTAATGTTAAATAAGAAATACGCACGCAAATTAGATAACAGCTGATAAGAAAACCAATATATTATTGTCAGAAACTTTTTCCTCTATCCACGCCATCTTCTCCAACTTGCCTAAAATTGTTTTCCAATGAATAAATCTTTACTTGATTGAAATATATTGTATACGCTTATACCCGCTACTTAGAGAATATAAGGTGAAACCAATAAATATTCTTTAAGCGTAAATATTTAATTAATGACCTTGCTAAATGTTTTCATGATATCTTTTTATACTTATATAATAGTAAAAATAAAACTTAATTTATTACCACGAGGTGCAGTAAAAACATGCAACTTTAAATATTAATAGATTACAGAATATGAACTTCTTAAGACATTTATATTATAAAAAAAGTGTACAAAAGTTTGAAGATTTCAAAATATTTTCTATTTTAACAGTTGGCGAACACACTAAAATTAAAAGACGAGAACTCGATCGGCGATTTGGACTTTTATACAGACTCATGAATAAGAACTCCAATCTTACAATAGAAAACAAACTGACGCTGTACAAAACCTTATTATGATCAATCTGGACTTACGGAGTAAAATCTGGGGTGCCGCCAAGCCTTCCAACATCCAACTAATCCAGTCCTTTCAATCCAAAACCCTCCAATTCCTCTCTTCACCACGATTTAATATTCCTTTTGTTCAGGATCTAATTTCTTCCCGTTTCTGCCTTTTCCACAGTAAACTGCCATTCCATCCTAATACACTGGCACAGACCATGTCTTCCAACTCCAACCTCTACAACCCTTCCCGTCGGCTCAAAAGAAGATGGCTTCGCGACCTCCTGGGGACATAGTCTAAATAATTTGAGAGTAGTGTCACTGGTCAACTCCTCTCCTCATGTGATTTTCATTAATGTCATTATTTTTTTCTATTATTTATTGTAATCAAATTACAAAATGTTTTTATTTATTTTTAACAGAATGTAATCTGTAAATAAAGGTTATAAAATTTTTTATTTAACAGTTGCATATAGATGAAGAACTGTGACATTGAATTGTGGGTGTGGTGAGGCGACAGTGATGAATTATCGGACAGTCCACCAGAGGCTGGGACACAGCCCTCGAGAGCGGGAAGTCAGGGGACAAGGACACGGACTTGGAAGAAAGGGAATAAGGAAGTGCCGAGAAACGACCGCAGATGAAAAGAAGAAAAAATTGCCGAGTGTGCGACCGTGCGTTTGTATGCCATTAAAAGGCCAAGGCTGGTCTCGGAGATCGCCCCTCTTTTGACTAATTCCCGCAGGTAAATCACACCGCCCTGAGCGTGCTCGTCTTTACGACGTCTGTAAGCGGTGTACTGACACTGGGATTCCTTCTGGGAGCGAGACCTAGACCTCTGAAGGGGAGCCAATAAGGAAACGTCTGACGTCTTGTGTATTTATCTTCTGCGCCATGAGGTCTTCGGCTCCTCGCGTGGCTTTCCAATGGAAACAGGAGTCTCGAAGGGCTAAGCATAAACCAAGTTGGACATAAGGTGAAGTGTCATCTTACATGATATAGGAAAAAATAGAACGATTAAAAGAAAAGTTCATCGACTAAAAGAACGATTAAGCTGATTGTAGTTCATAAAATGATCAGTGATTTATCTTTTCAGTTAGAATACATTTGAAGATGACATAAATTACCGAAAATTTCATTCTATTGTAAATTGTAATTTATATTTATCCACCATAGTCGTACCATAGTTTACCAAACAAGTGTTGAGTTTACCTTATTTAAACTAAGAATAAAGAAATGGACATTGCTATTTCTCTACCCGAAGGTCATCTTCTGGAACAAGAGGATGTTCCTTTGTTTCCTTTTGTAGTATTATATTCACTTTTGTCCACAAACTAAGCTTCTTTACTCAAGATCATTATATTGAACATCATAGTTTACATACAAATAAATAAAAGAATATCTGAATCTAATTTTCCTATTAATAAATAGTACTTGCGCAACTTACAAAGTTAAATGTCAAAAAGGGGAGGGGAGGGACTTGTTTAACTTGGGCATCCAAAGATTTTCTTGAGTTTAACTTGAAAAATTGGTATAATTAAATCCAAAGTGTTTCTGTCTTACTTCTAAAACAAATTATATGAACATATTAAAATTCCTAATGAATTATATATTTTTTAATAAAATCAGCACTACAAAAATTGTTAGGAATTCACATATTTGTCTAAATAAGAAAACGCTCTATGGTAGATTTGTAGGTACTTCTATAATGAAAGTTGTGATTGGTGTAAATATTTTTGAAAGATCCAGAAAAATATAAAAATAAAAATAAGTGAGATGCCTGCTTCTGTTAGGCTAAGTGCTCGCGTAAGGATTATTTTTCCTTAGATGTAGAATTTTTGTATTTGTAAATATTATTTAATTTTCCATCAAGTGCCATTTGGACTAAAATATAATTCATAGAACTTGTAAAATATAATCGATATCCTTAATAGATATAACGTTTAAAAAATGTATATAGTTTTATATAAAGTTTTATATCCGCAACGTGATGAAAACGATAATTGTTCTTATTAAAATTTTAAAATAATTTTTTTATTTTAATTCAATCAGTCGCAATATTAAAACCAAGATCAATGTTAAAAAATATAATATTTGTTAACATAAAAAACATGGGTCTAAGAGTTAACTAGTTTATTATTACAGGTAAAATTGATTTCATCCAATTGCGATGAAAGATTTTTCAACATGAAAATAATGCTGAGATCTTCTCGTGAGGGGTAAAAGATGAGAAGATATGAAGCTGTTGAAAGAAGAGTTCTGATCTGATGAGTTGACAACCTTGACTCCAGTAACTTTTTCCTTTCCCTTCCGTGACAGAGAGAACGGTGTACACCCAATGTCGAAGGAGAAGAGGCATGAAGAGAAGAGAGTGGTATGAAACAGAACAAGTGGTATAAAAGAGAGGAGAAGAAGATGAAAGAATTTAATTAAATAACGGAGAGTTTATTTGACCGTAGATATTATTCTAAGATTATTTTAGTTGGGGTTCGGTCAAGTTAGATTCCCCCCCCCCCCCAAAAAAAAAATACAAATTTAAAAAATGTATTTTTTTAAAGGAGTATCTGCCAACGTTTCGGCTTATATTATAAGCCATCTTCAGGGCTATCATGAAGACGAGAGAGGAAAGTCATGAAAATGTGAACTTAGGGACTGGACGTCCTCTCTCGTCTTCANTAAATTCAGGTTTTCTTTTGAAGATTTGTTTGAAATATTAGTCATTATATGTAAACGTTTTTTTTTTGTTGATGTTCGGTCAAGGTTATCCAAAAAATGTATTTTTTTTTTTTTTGGATCTACTTTGACCGAACCCCAACTAAAATCATCTAATATTAATTAAATAACCTCTAAAATTAATTTATAAAAATTCAGATGTGCCGACGAATATAAATTATCAGGGAAATTAAATTAGAAAGCAAAGAGTATTAAGAAAAATATTCTTGAAATAAATTCAGTCAAGATATTAGTAAATAGATATAACAAGGATATAAAATAAATTGAATATATATATAGCAATAAGCAATAAAGACTATCAGTCCAAATCGCGCTTTTTAAATGAGATATGGATTTTTTCGAATGTAGAATTTAACCTTAACAGCAGGAAAAAATTGCCTTTGAGTTGTTTTAGTAGTTCTAATGGTGTAATGTTTTCACATTTTTATTACTGTTTTTGCCTGTGTAATAACTTATATTATAAGTAAAACAAAAACTTATATACCATACATACCATGTAGTGGTAAGAGAGAAACTTAAAGTGCAATTAAGATAGCTTATAATTTACCACTTTCATTTCCAATAGAATATATTATTTACATATTACTATATACGTGTAGTTTGATAAAAATGAACATGTTCCAATCAAAATAGTTATATAAAAGTCTATAGGATATTGTCCAAAAATACTTGAAAAGTATTATAGACCACATTTATCTTAATGTTCAGTGAATTACATTTTTACAATAGTTTTAACTGTAGGATATAACATTAGTCATGCACTTTATAATATATTAATTATATATATTTAGTTTTTACATTATATAGTNTTGTTTATTAAAATTATTAAATTTAAAATAAATAAGTTATGAAGGTGAAAACTAATTTTTATGATGCATTTAATGTATTTTGATTTTAAAGGATAAATGTGGAGTCAAAAAAAAAATGAAAATTAAGCGTACTATAAACCTCTCGAACGTAACAATTAGCTATTAATGGTTGTAACCTCATAGATAATCGAGGTTTAGTTAGGTAAGGAATGAAGAAAAAGTGACTTGCATAAAATAATAAACAAGAATTTAAAACTATAAAAACAAAACATTTTTATTATTTTATTTAGAAACATTCCTTTTTCCCAAAGTTTTGGTTTTGCAAGGCAAACAATCTTCAGAACTAATTATGAAGAGAGTAAGTTTAAGAGAAGTAATTCTTCTTGTGTCTTTGAACAAGAATTTCTTGACCTTAAGTAATAGAGAGAGAAGAAAGACAGAGAAGAGAGATAGAGAGAAAGAGAGATGGAGGTGATGCCCTCTTTACATAAACGTTTAAGCTTCATTTTGAATATCTTCCAAATAGTTCCTGATGCAAACTGAAAGAAAATTGAAGAAGGGAGAAAGGGAGAGAGAACCAAAGAATGGTGGGGGGAGGAGACGGTGCACGGGGTATGTCCTTGGTCGGCCTCAGATCGCCAGCAGACCCGAAGGGGATGGAGATGACCTTGGTTCTCCATATCCGAGGCTGCAGACGGAGACTTAGTCTGGAGCCACTTCCCGCCATCTCAGTCAGATCAGCTGTTTCTCGCCCACCTACTACTCAGCTCTTGTAACAGCTGGGGACTGTTTACAGATGACCTCCTCATTCGCAAAACCCAGGACTTTGGCAGCTTTACAGAGTGTCCTAACACAGCAAAGGAAGTTACAGAAACAGCCTTTACATGTGTGTGGCTTCGATGAATAAAAATCTATGTCAAAACTTGATAAAATATCAGAAAAAACAGAGAGGTGAAGTATTTTCTATAATTTCTATTAGTCTGTAAATCTAGTGTGTCTGCCACGCAGCTTTATCTTTAGTTATAGTTGAGAAGAAATTAATTTTCAATGTGATTTACAGATTTTATATAATTTATCTTGATATATAATTTGTCTGTAAATAAAAAAACAAATAGCATTATGATTTCTTTTGAAGTTATGTTTCTATTTAAAATGAAAACCTAAAATAAGTAAATTACATTATTCATTTTGATATCGTAATGTACTATTCTTATTGAAATCTTAAAAATTTTATAAGTGTCAACCTCCCTTTAAATCACTTAGGGTCATGAAGAGGTCACTGATGGCGGTTCTGTTGGGTATATCATTCCAAGAGAAACATTCGTACTAAGCATCTTTTGTTTTGACGCACAATCCTAGAAGAAAATTATCCAACTTCAAAAGGAAGGGTTCAGAATACACCTTCCTGATCCCTCGGAGAATGAAAAATAATAAAAATAATTAGTCAATTTGGAAATATTTCTAATGAAAAATGATAAACTTAATTCGAAGCGTAGCACATGATGGAAAAAAGTAAGATTACTGAATTTATCTTTAAAACATGGAAAATTTAAAATTCTTGAGTTTGTTAATATTATATATTATAATTTGATTGTTATTAGATCGTTTTAGAATAATTAGTTCATTAACATACTTTATCCCTTACGTCTGTCAACTAAATTTTCAAGATCTAAGTGATTTTAATTCTGCGTTAAAGTCTCTACTAAATTTAATCAACTGAACAAATGAAGAACATCTCATTGTGACGATGTAGTAAGAAGCGTTTATTTCTTTTCCCAATATTATTCTCCATAAAAAGCCTTAGTAATAGATGTGAAATGAGTAATTCTACAAAAAAAAAAAAAAAAATAAAATAAAATAAATAAACAGCATGGAATGATTTAGTTGAATGGCATACAAACTCTTCATAAATTTATTTATGCTGGCCCAAGGACAAGATGTCACTAAGCTTCAGTGGATTCTATCAACATTACCAAAAGGGTGTGTGGCTGAGCGAGCTTTCACCTCGACTTGTCAATTGGCATGCATCTGATCGATGAACCGCTTCCGACATTTGCACGACCCACCCCAATACGCCCAGCTATTCCTGGTGCACTTTGTTTCCGCGTCAACATATAAAGGGCAAGTAAAGAAATCAACAACTAACTAAAGATTTGAACTATTTATGTACAGCATAATCAATAGGTATCAAGACAAATTTTAAACAATCCATAGTGTTTTTGAATATTCTTTTAAGATAATTATTTTATATTATTTATATAAATTTCAGAAAATATTAGTGGGAGGGAAAAGTATTTATATTACACAAAGATTTATTAATATGGCTGTAGTTTTAGTTAATCATGTGCTTAAAAAAATAGAGTAATAAACTAAATATATAAAGTTTAAAACTACAATTATTTTATATAGATGTGTTTATCAAAGGAATAAAAGAAATTCTTAAAACATAAGTGTAAAATATATCAGGAAGTTACATTATTATCACATAAGAAAACTCGTAAAATGCACTTTAAAATTATTTTATTTTCAGACACAGTTTTATTTTTTAAAATTACAATAACATTGTTTTTAAAGTTTTGTAATGATTAAACAAATTTTATCAATTCCTCTTTTTCGTTTTTATACCCTTAAATATTTAATTAATTTTTCACAGGGAATACATTTATAAATATTACTTTTTTGTCGTATATAATCCCGCGTAAATTTTAACAATTTTTAGTGCAAGGGAACATAATAAAAAATCTAACTGTCCCAGCCAGGACACGAACCTGGATCTCCTGCTATCCGGGCCGGTGCATTTTCCATTTATGCTACCGGGTCAAGTCTGATAAGTTATTAAATTCCCCGCACTAGTGACTAGTTATTTAATAATTTATCAGACTTGTCTCGGTAGCATAAGTGTCCTACTCACCGGCCCGGATAGCAGGAGATCCAGGTTCGAGTCCTGGCTGGGACAGTTAGATTTTTTATTCTGTTCCCTTGCACTAAAAATTGTTGGAATTAATTTATTTTCCCCATAAGGGAATTGTTCGTTTGAGGTGTGTCTCCAGTTACGTGCAACAAAGTAACGAATGAATTTTGGTGGTTCGACAGAAGATATGAATGTGGATATATCTTGCAGCACCTAACTATTCTGCTTTTATGTTTTATATACTTTAAAAATAAGTAAGATGTAGAGCCAAATTGGACGAATATGCGAGCTGGTGAATCAAGGGGGATTAATCAGTTCCATACATAGTCAATACATTTTTTAGAAGAAAATGTTTTTCGAAGTCATGCTTCATCAAGAAGCCTAAATATTTTTTTGTATCAGTCTCCGTATTATTGTATTCCAATTTACACTTTACCCACCCACACCCACACACGAAAAAATACATTTACATGGGTAATTTAAGATTGTTTTTCCCATTGTGGCCCCTGCTATTTAGTACTACATAAATTAAACAGTAATTTAAAATAAAAATGTTAGAAAAAACATTGTAGCTGAAGGAGTCAATACAGGAAGAAGAAGAAGAGGGTAAGGTAGAAGAAATACGAAAGTGGTATGATACACAATGGTGGGGTCCTACTTTTCCTGACGAGAGTTGAGTAACCATTGCTTCAGTTCGCCGCGCTTCGATACGGCTACGAGGGCCGGCTAGATCTTTCTATACGATCCCACTTTGAATGGAAATATCTGCAAGTTTGTCCTTTAAATTCAGGAGTTACTTACATTTAAGAAATTTTATTTCTATAATTGCTTTCTATAAATACAGTCTTTCAATTTATCATGATGAAGAGAACTCCAGAGATCAAACGTTTATTTAAATATTTCACCAAAGAATTGCATAATCGAAATGTCATTATCATTCACACTCTGCTACTCATTTTGTGTCGTGAGAGATTATAAATTTATATTACAGAAATTTAATAAAAAAAAAAAAAATTAGAGTCGAATACACTTAGTAGGAAATACTGAAAAAAACTGTGATATCGGTTACATTGTTGGCATCAAATGTAAGATGGTTATATCTTGTGCAGTCTGGTTTTCTAGGGGAACAAATTTTTGTTTCGCAAAATTTTGAACGGTGATTGAAAGAAAACCTAAAGAAAATCAGTCAAAAGCCAGGATAGGTCATAATTAGGTCACAAAATTACTAAGAGTTTTGGCTTAGCCGTCTGTCTGGTTTTCCCTGTTGCTGTAAGTTACTGTGTATTTAATGTTCGCCTCTATACAAAGTTCTCCTTCACACTATTGATTTCCATATTTATATAATGAAATTAACTGTGCTATGTATCCCCACGTTAAACCTTTTACGAGAAATACAAAAGGGACCCAGAAAATGGTAGGAGACCTGGGTTCGATTCCCTGCTGATCCATAAGATTTCTTTTTCTGGCTCCCTTTGAATTAATTACCATATTTTACCACTCGTCGACTGTTAGGAACACATTTTGGAAAGTGAACATTTATTTTTATTGCCCTTTTTCTTTTGTTTTTTTTGTACCCTTAAGGCCATTTTAGTAGTATTAATGCTTAGCAGTATAATTACTATATTTATTTCTACTCTTTAAGAGTCATATCACAATAGGATTTTATTAAGAGGTCGCAATATAGAAATAGTTTGTAGATTTTTAAATTTTAAAAACTTATTTTGATTCTAGTTGACCATATATCGTCATTATAATTAGATAGATACACTATTCATACTAATATGTATTAATTACACCAATTATGCTTTTATGCAGCAATGTAGCCAATGTGATTTTCTCTGGCACACAAAAAAATACAGAAGAAGTTCATATTAACCTCATATTTTATCTTTAAAAGGTCGGATATATATATTTGCACAAATAATCAACTATTTTCATTCTCCATAACCATGTGATAATTACGGAAAAGTAGATAATTATATGGGAATGTACTATGGACATAGTCGTCATTCCTTCGGGGGAAATCCAACCCTACCGATTGGATCTCAGTGACATTAAGAAAACCAAAAGGAGTTGTGAAAGGAGTACACTCAAGAGTTACACTTATCCTTCACATTTCCAGGTCAGTTTGAGCTTGCATAAGCTCTCTCGAGAGACCGTCTCCAAGAAGATGTATCAGGCTGCGATAAGAAGAAGGATGGCGTACTACACTAGTACGTCTTCAAACGGTAGTCCAACACTATCCCCACAGACACTCACTTGTCTTTGGGACGTATACAGAGGGAAGGGAAAATATTGCTGCGTACTGCGACGTGCGGTGTCCTCAAGATCTGCTTCCAAGGAAACCGATACGTCGAGCGACATGATCTCACACACTTACATTCACACAAAAATGTATGCATTATATACAGAACTCACACAGAAAAAATTAAAAAGCTCTCCGCCAGAAGAAAAAATTAATATTTACAAAAATGTCAAATAAAAAGGATTTTAATGAAGACTAGTGAATTGAAACAGCTGTAATGAATCTAACACACTTGGAAACACTTTCCCACCTAATTTCGGGTATGAAACATCTTTGAATAACATTTTATTTTAAGTGCAAAAAAAAGTTTTAGAATTATGTTTTACTTTCATTTTACTTTTAGTAGATATTCTGTAAGGAAGTAAAGCCAAAAGGCTATCTTACCATTTTTAAGGCTTTTGAAAATTTGATCCTACTTTATATATATATATATGGCAAGC
>KZ806995.1:682139-696894 GCA_000696205.2 Oncopeltus fasciatus
GAGAGAGAGAGAGAGAGAGAGAGAGAGAGAGAGAGAGAGAGAGAGGGAGAGATTGAAAAGAGAGCTAAGAGTGGCTCCTGATCTTTCCGAAGTCCGTTTCGTACCAGGATTCGGTGAAATAAGGCGAGGCCTTGTACTACTTCCTTCCGATAGGCCGACCACATCCCCAGAGCCGCCGCGGGGCTGACCTGTGCAAGTAGTCAGCTGGATAGCAAGAGCGGCCTTGCATTTTGCCGGAACTAGCGAAGCTCGTGCTCGAATGACTCGCTCACTTCCAACACTCCACAGAGAGGTCTGGGAACAGTGACGTCACGAAGAACGTTTGTACCATCCGGCCTCCCTCGGCGCCTGTCAACTCTGACAAATGTCCTCACGAATTCTCACTTTTTATACAATTTGCCGATTTCAAAACTTAATGTTTTTGAGCAATACTATTTTACTTATAGTGATTGCTTAAACTTATTTATTCATTATGGGAAAACGGCTCTAGAACTTGCTTGATTCCTTTGAACTTTGCAAAATACAAATTCAAATAATGTACATACTTTATCCACAGAATGTGTGCGCTACTAAGTTAACACTAATAACCCCCATCATTGTAGTTAGCGATAATCTATCTCGTATTCGTTTACACAAAAGCACGATTTTCTCAAAATCAGACATAAATTGAATTAAATGGAGGGCTGAAAAAGAGATTATATTTATGTGATATTTATGGTGTTGTTAACACAATGTAAGTAGCAATTACCTTTAAACCGAGAGCTGCGTAAATCAAGCAGGGTTCCCATATTTTATTGAAAATTTGCAGCCATGAGAGTAAACATGGCTAAAGCAAAAAAGTGGCTAACTTGATGCTAAATGCCGGATATGGCAATACATGAAGAGAAGAAGGCAATACATGATATTACCTTTGTAGTTACATTCTGTAATTCCTTTTTTTAAAGTGTCTCTTTTACAGAAAAATAATAAATCATAAATTAAAAAAAAAAAAAGTTTTGTACCTAGTATGTTTATGTTCTGTATCATTCGTAAGACTAATTATAACAAGAGTATTATAATACAATTAATATATTTTAATTTGGCCATAATTAGCGCATAGCGATATATAAAATCGAACTATTACTTACATTTTTAGAAATAATTGAATTTGTAACTTTATAATCTCTATATGCCTATGGCAACAACACCCAGTACGCACAAAATGTTTTTTTTTTTGTTTTGTTCAACACAAAAAAATGTGTGCAAGTTTACAAAAATCGGTTTCTTTATTTCTGAAACTGCAGAAATATTTTAATATTTATATATTATTAATATAGTGCAGTGTTTCTGAAAGTAGATGCTTTCTTAAGAAGTCTATATTACGTCCCTCAGAAGAAAAATTTAAAATTTGTGAATATCACCATTATTATAAGTGTAAGGGAATAGTGCATTAGAAATGAAAGGCACAGACACATATTTTTAAAACTTGAAAAAATAGTTCTCCATGTAATAAGTTGCACCATACATGATTAATAAATTACAAGACAATTTCTTGAATGTTTATATTTTTCTTGTAGTATCAAAAATTTTGTCAACAAAAAGGATATTTTTTTTTACCCTTCTGAAGATTTTTTTTTACCATGCTGAAAATATTTTTGCTACCCTTTATGAACAATAATGTAGAGTTTTTATTAGTAGTCATTAATGTGTATATTTTATTTGTGAATTATAATTTTAAGCGCTTGGCTTAAGTTGAGAAAGTTTTATGAAGATATATTTTAAACTTATTATGACTTTGGGTTTTCGTTTTATATTTCTCATTATATGCCATAATTTTCAATATTCATTCTATTGAAGGAGTCGCGTCATAAAGAATAACACTGAAATTGTTGGAATAAGGAACACTTTGATTTATTGCCAGATGGAAGCGATAAAGCTGAGAAAGTTGACGAATGATGGGGAAGGCTGGTTGTCATCGTTGCTATTGTCGTACACATTTACTATTTAGTAAGATTTACTGCGTTTTTAAATTTTCTTATTATTATGTCTGATAATAAATACAAATGAATTATTTATTTTCGATGCAAATAATGTAAAAGATTAGTAAAACTTTTAACAAGTTTCTAAATGTTTAAATGTAAAAAGGAATGAGAGTTTATCAGTTTTTAATTTAAAATAATTTTCAATAATTTCTTATTTTGGGGTGGAATTGGGTCACCCATGATATATTATAATCCGTCAAGAGCCGCCAAATTAAAAGCACTAAAATATTGAATTTAATGGATGCGTTAGTGTTTGTCTTATGAACATTCCAATTAAATCTTTATACAAATATTTTATTATACTGAAATGAAATTTCAGGTTAACATCTACAGTTTCCCAACGAAATTTACGGTGTCTACATTTTTATTTTGGTTATTAAAAAAAATTTACAATTAATAGCCCTCACGATCCTCCCCGGCGACTTGAACGGAGATGGCCTCACGACCTTCTGACCCCTTAATGCCTAAGTAATTAATAGTTAGATTTAGTGATTGAATGCCCTGAACTAAGGAATGAATATGTAAACAATATATTTTTAGAATCGCATTTTTTTGGGCTTTGAATTCTTTATTTGGCAAAAGTAAAAGCGTAGGACTATTCCAGTGAGCCAGCTGCTCAGTTACATGAGACTCGGATACAGTTTCAGGCATGAAGCATGTAGACTTCCTACAGCTCTAGCTTTTTCGACTGAGTTTTAATTTAAGCTGACAAGTTATAAATGAGAGTTTTTGAGATATCAGAGCCTACGTCCACTACGAAGGGTAGAAAGTATAAGATTTCATTTTTTCTTTGAAAAATTCTTGGGCCTTCCGTACAGTTCAAAGCCCTTGACTTAATTGACATTCATAAAAACTAATAGGTTAAGAAAGACTTTTTTTTTTTTGTAATTTTAAACCATAGGAATAATTAAGAAATTAATTGTACTCTGATTAAAATTGCATGTAGTAGTCCTTAGAAAACGCGCCTTCGTGACACATCGTATTGGGAAGAATAGTTCAACTCAATGCAGATAGAAATCTCTGAGCTAATGTATTCCATTTTAATCAATTATACAAAAACATGTGTATAAAATATACACTTCATTGTTTTATTTATAGTACTCTGTAAGTGATATTTCTGAATATGGATAGTTTTTCAGAATCGGAATCGGATGGCGGAGCTAGGAATCGTGTGAAAAAACTAATGGATGAGATATACGCTAACAAGGAGAAACTACAGACAGAAGGCGACGTAGAGAAAATGGCAGACAAGTGTACCAAGATGCTGGTCGACATGATAGACCGCGCTAAGGATAGCAAGAAGAAGGTAAAGAAGGTCCAAGAACCAAGAGAAAGGGGCGGAGGAGGGGACCTTGGTCTTCCTCTGAAGGACTACTCAAAACGACGAGAGAGGCCGGATTTCGGGAAAATCTACAAAGGAAAGGTGGACGAGCTGATGAAGAGAGAGGCGAAGGAGAAGGCATGGAGGAAGAAGAAAGCAGACTTATCTAGTTCCGGGTCGTCTCTAAGTTCCAGCACAGCGTCGAATTCACCTTCAGAGTCAGAATCCGAGGAAGAAGTATGTCGTGGCGGAGGCGAACCATGGAAGAGGAAAGACTTCGACGAAATACGCAAAAAAGCGGAGGAATGGCTGAAGAAGCACCAAGTGGATGCAATATGCTCTTCAGGCGAAGACGAACTGACACCCTCCAAGCTTGTTCGTCCTCTGGACAACATTCTTAGAGGATCTAAGCCTCCCACTAAGTCCTCAGTGTCCAGGACTGCAACAGCAAAGACAACTCTTACCACCACCCCTAAGAAGAATCCGTCTTCTTCTACACCTGTAAAAAATCTTCAGAAGAAACCTGTCAAAAAAACATAGAACCGCTAAATATATCCCTTCTATAAAAAACATATTCTTAAGGTTTGATATTTTTTATTCGGCTAGTTCTATAATGCTATAATAAAGTAATCACTTGTATCATTAAGTAATTTTTAAGTTTATTGATAAAAATAAAATGATGGTAGGTAAAAATAAATTGTTACGCTGGCTCTGACAGCTTATATTTATTGAAAAAAAAAAAAAAAACGTTGCTGGAGAGGCACTACTTCCGACTGTGCCTCAGTTTGTTAGGTCAAATAGAAGTCCACGAAATAGGTTACCTTAACCCTGTCTTTTATAACCCACAGCTGGTAAACATAACCTGAATGTGATGTACATTGATAATGATTGATATAAAAAAGTGTTGAAACATCGAAGTAGGATGAGCGCCATTTCTTTCCTGGACTGCTAATTTTTGCTGTTAAATCTTAGCTCTGTTAGTAAATTTTGTTATAACCAGTTACAGGTGAAAGTTTGACCCTACATTTTTAAATTATTGAATAATGAAAGATACATAATTGAATATTCGTCTTAATTAAAGGTTTTTCCCTAATTCTTGAATAATTTTTTAAACAATAAAGAAAAACTGACGTTTAATTAATCAGCGACAACCAGATTTGGTGTATTTTTATTATTTAAAGAAAAAAAAAATTAAGCAGAAAGATTGTATTGAGTTATTACATTCTCGCTAGCTTTCTTTAAATCGGAAATTAAAGTATTTCGATAACTCGTAATGTATTATACACCTAAATTAATGCTCGTTTCGTTATTTCAATGTGTCATAACCCGCCATTTACCTATTTTTATTTTAGCAAATTCTGAAGAAATGTAGATATTGAGGTGGGTCTTACAGATTTTTCAAAAATATTTCGAAGTTTTATCCGATCCTAAGAGACACCAAAAAGTATACTCATTAAAATTACACATACTCGTTTTTTAAAAACTTTTATTTATTAAATTTCTGATAGCACAAAACATTTTGTAATTTGGTTAGAATGAAGTAAAAAGCAATTAAATGACAATTGCAAGAGGAGAGGTGACCAATGACAACACTCTCAACGCGCGCACAATAGAATTAATAGATTAGCTTCTTTTTTTTTTTTCTCTTTTTTTATTCTCTCTTTTTATTCTCGTATTTTCTGCTCTTTTGATTTATTTTTACTGTCGTTTATTTCCATAACCTTCTCATTGATACATATGTAAATAAGACATCAGTTGATTTGTTATTTGTATTATTTAAATTCTCGTATTGTTAAATAGCTCACGAAAGATTTATACATTTCTATTCATTTGAGTTTTATTTGAATAGAAAAAATAAATAAAATAAAAAGATTTTTCTGAAAAAATGAATTGAAGATAGTTTGCATATAAAGAAATATAAAAACTATTTCCTAAATAGTCCATCACGTAATATTACAATATAAATAATATAAAAAACGTAATAGAGCTAGGTACAACAAAAATTACATTTTAGACCTACAGAGATTCCGTTTATACATTATGGTCTATTTGTAGTAACTCTCTCCCTTACAATTTCATCCAAAATTCAATTTATTAAACCATTTTTAATAGAAAAAATAAAACGAATTTACATAATTTAAGTAAACTATGAGCCGTCTAATCTAACTAATTCTGTTTGAAATTTTCCTTAATTACCGTTTGACTTGTGATTTAGGCCATTATAAATAAATTATTAGATTAAAATGTGGTATAAATAATCAAATACCTTTCGTCTAGAAAAAACTAAATTATTTTATTATGTAATTATTTATTATTAGAAATATTTCTCCACTGACCTTCATATTTAATTTGCATTTAAGTATGATCTAAGAGTCTTAAAATATGATATTTTAGTACGAGCAAATGTTAAAGAAAAATTTTATATGCATGGAAATTCGTTCGTACCAAAATATAAATATGATTCCTGACCATAATCAAAGTAATTAATGCTTTAATTTAAATTCTTCTGATGTATATATCTAGGGTTAAATCAAGTATTCAGGCCTATTAAGCTACTTTGACGGAAAGAAATCAGGAGAGAAAGATTATTAATTTAAATCAGTAGTTATATTACTGATTATAAAATTTATAATAATTCAATCAGTCTGCTTGAATATTTAATACAAATGTTATTCATAAAAAATACCTCTACAGAATTCATTGATTAAATTGCAGTGAGAAAAAAAAACAAAAGGTCATCAGTAATTGAGGTCTTTTGGAGACAGTTGGTTACAGATCAGCGGATCCGTCTTGCTAGCAAACTGGGTCAACTACTCACCATTAAGACTCCTTTTCTGTTTTTTTTCTTTCCTTTTTTTTTTTTTTATACATTTTTTTTATATAATGGTGAGTCCTCTAGCCGCGGTGTCCTTACACGGGATTATGAGGCTGTGGCCTCCGACAGTTGTCAGAGCCACTTATACCTACGTGTGAGGTTGTCTAGTGTCCACTCCTCGACAGTTTTGTGTCGAGTGTGACCGTATCTGTTCCATCACGCATTCCGAACGAACGGGATTACACTGTTTGCTGAAGCTTGTGTCTATCCGCCAGCATGATATCATCCATGTAAAAAAACCAACGAGCGGTGTAATATAAGTCGCTTTCCCTTGTTTTTATTTTTTATTTTTTTATTTATGATGAATATATTTACGTGTTAATGATATATTTAATCTTTATTTACTAGAAATATAGAGTGCGAATATTATTATCAAAGATTATCTTTGGGGCGCCGGGATAGCTCATGGGAACCGTTCGGGTCTCACAATTATGGCGCTGCGGGTTCGAATCCCGCTCTGGGCAATCTTTTATTTATAATTAAAATCTTGTCCTGAGCCATGGTCGTTTAGAATGGGATAGCAACCTGTAGATAGCCCCTTCCTCCATGACCCAAAAAGGTTGAATGGAAGGCTAACATTTAATAAAATAAAAAAAATTAAAAACAATTATCTAGTTGGAAAGATAAAAATTACATAGGTAATTCTCCTCAACCTGGCTTGAGTTCCTCTCTGTAAGAAGCTCAAAGTATGAAATATTCAGTTGTAATATCGGAAAAAAAATATCTATTAGTTTATGTTTTTTGTTGGGGTTCGGCTAAGATAGATCCAAAAAATAAAATTTTAAAGAAAGTGTATTCCTCAGTCATGAATATGGGATCCTGGTGAAACGACGTCCACTCTCGCCTTCATGATAGCACTGAAGATGGCTTACAACGTAAGCCGAAACGTTGGTAGATTATTAAAAATACAAATTTTTGAAATTGCGTTTTTTTTTTTTGGATCGACCTTGACCGAACCCCATCAAGAAGCATCTACTAATAATCTCAACAGTAAAAAAAAAACTCCGTACAATGCTAGTACACCGAGCGCCGTCTTTGCCGTGAGAATACGTTCAGATCTCCTTTAGTGAGGTACTCCGGGTTCGATCCCCAACCACAGCAAACTTTTATGAAAGCTTGCCCAGTTTCATGTGTGTTTAAAATATCTGTAGATAGTCCCTCCCTCCACGGCCCTGTTCTTGCATGGGCGCCAGAAAAAAACATGCTGGTACTAATTCTTTACGAGTTATAGATTACTGTCGCTTTAAAAAAAAAATTAACTGAGTAACTCATTTTAAGTTGTTTTAGTCTCTGAGCGGGTGTTTTCGAAGTAGGAGAAGCCTGTCACATACCCTTCCACAACAGATAACCTTCCACAACAGATAACCTTCCATTCGCACTGCTCCCAAACAAAAAATCCAAGAGAAAACTCTCCTCCTTAACGCCTTGATAATAAACGAGTCGTCAGTGAAGGGGCCTGACCTCTGGGTTCACTGCAATCCGTTTTGATCGAGGTCGAACAGACATCAGACCTACAATTTTCAACAAATTTTCTACATTTCTTATTTCATATTTTTTTTTTCTTTTTCTTCTCTTTTTTCCCCCTCTAAGTTATTCTTCAGAGGAACTCTTTAAATAAAACACACCTTTTCTGACTATTAAATTTCTCACCTAATTACAAAGATCAGTCAATGGTCAAATAGCGGAAACACGAAGATTAAATAAATGTATTAATGAACCTAGTGGTTGGGATGCCAAAAAAAAATAAAAAATAGCATATATAAGCATTCGATAAGTTTCTTATTGTTTCCACTTTACCAAGGCATTTATAAGTATCAAAAGTTTTTCATTACAATCTTCTANCTTGTAAGTCATAAATAATAGTAACACCAGTTTCCTTCATTATTAAATAGAAATAAATTTAATTTACCAATAATTAAGGATTTCGGTAATCTTTACGTAGAAGACGTTTCATTTTTCATTTATGCAAGGCATAAATAGTATATATGACATATTTAACAATAATGACAATCAATGGGAGGATTTAATGTGGCTAAGACCAGTTCTAGACCAACCGTTAATGTTGAAAGGAGCTTCACTATTCTAGCTAAATTTTTTATGGGGAGTTTCTCATAAAAACTGGGTAAAATATTTGAATATAATTTGAAAATGCATCTCATACCAATTATGCTAGTAAATTTTGCTTGGTATATTTTATTGCTAGATTGCTAGGTAGCTAGGTATAATTTTGCTGGGTTGCTAAGTATAATAACAATTCAAATAAAACTTTGATACTATTGTATATCATACAGTATGAAATAATACTATCTATACTATTAGTTTAAAGAAATAGTATGACACTAAACCCCATCATACCATATATGCATAGGGTATGATGGGGTTTAAAAATATAGTATTATAAAATAGTATATAGTATAGCTCTATGACATTCTGACATAATCTAAATCCAAGCATTTAACATATTGCGACATAAAACTGGAAATAGAAAACGCATTCTCATTGGTCAATTTGTGCTTGTTAATTTGTAGGAAAAACTAAGTTCAAGCATAAAGCGACCAACGTTACCTAACGTGATTACTTTAAGCATAATCGTACTAAATTTAGTTAAAACTGTATTATAATCTTGTGTAGGAGAGAGAAAAAGGTCGCGTCAAAACTCATTTATTTTATTTATTTATTTTACATTGAATAAATGTTGAATTTAAATAAAATAAAAACAAAGTTAATTTAAAATGTGAAGAATATTAGGTGAGTTGAAGATATTTCAGAATTTGTGATTTTTTCTTTGAATGATTTCTGAACATCATTCAGCGGTTTTAATCGTGGTTAATGGTTTATGGGTAAAGCCATTTTTGCCGATTTTTCGTACAACATGCGATGACTTCTTCAGGAATCATTCCTCATTCAGCCCTAAAGAAGCCACCACGGAATGTGTGAGATCTCGACAAAACATCATTTCCACATGGTCCAGCCAGGAAGAAAAATGTATGAATAATTATAAAGAAAGGAGAACTTATGTAAACAAGTTTCATCTAGTTTTAAAGCTTCAATAATAAGATTACAAGATTTTACAAAGCGATTGACTGCTCAATTGCTCTTCAAAGTATCTCTTTATTAAATGTTTTTCTATAATTATTTTCATATTGTTAAATTTTAGCAGTATAAATATATTACCAAAGATTTTTTTTTTAATGTTATGGAAAAGTAAGGCACTAAGAGAAACATAGATCATGTTAGCAAAAATTAATCTCCAAAATTCATGTGAGCCAAGCGTTTGTCGTCGGCGCTCGATCACAAAGATTAGGCACACAGCCTTGTCACTAATGTGGCCAAAGGATTTCGCAATGAGTGATTAAATCAGGCCAAGCCTTCTGATTCAAGAGATTTTTATTGAGAAATATTGCTATTAGGTAAAGAAGTTCACCTCCGAAAACCATTAGCAACAGGAGACTATTTTGAAGGAAAAACTATGGTGACGTCAATTTCATACTCCTTTTCTTGAGAATTTCTTCTTCCTAATTTTAAGGGCCATAAACTGCCCCCTAGAATATTCTAGCAGTGAGGGAGAGCCTAATTTTGGTAGTTATGCGCGCGCACACACATACATATAGCACGAATGCTGACCATTGCACCACCGGGACGAGCTAGATAACTTATTAAATTCCCAATACACTACATAGAGTCTAACCTACAAGAAAGACGAATTCATTGTTTTATGCTCGAAATTGGTTCCTAAATTTTAAAAATAAATGGTACTTATATATTTTAAATGCATCTTTTTGTAAAGACTTTATTAAATATACAAGTTTCGAAATTCTATTCTAATCTTACGTTCAATATTGTTGCTCATAACTGTTACAATAACCAATTTATTGCAGATTTTTGAATTTGGTCTTTCTGTAAAATCTCCTCCTTATCGCCATCAAAGAACTCCTTTGTTGGTTTACAAAGTTAGGTTAAATAAAAATTTGTTTAAAAAAGAAGAGATGGCACATATTTGGGTGTTTAGAAATTTACAAATTGATCACAATGGAGTTCAAGTAAAAAAAAAAATTCTTGAAAGTTGTATGATATTTGTGAGTATGTGAGTGCCGTATATTTAAAATAATAGCAAAATCTCTTCCTCCTAATTAATTAAGTAATCTTACTACTATCATGTTCCTTCTTTCTCTTTTTCTATAACCCATGAGTTTTTCTATGTCCTTTTCCTCTTATTTAATATATTTTCTTATTTTTTTGCTTGCAAGATACCTTTATAGGACGGCAAGAGCACTGGAATTAAGCATGACCAAAATTGGCAATTGGTCACTTGGTATGTGTCTTGGCAGGGTGCACGCCACGCGCCTTACCATTCTCGGCGAGGGTGTCTTCCATCCTTACTCTTTTTCTGAAGTCCAGTGTCCTTAATTGGCCCATAAGTTGGAGTTGACAGGTTTCAGTGGAGAACCTCTCTAGCCTTCATTAGACGTGATAAGTAGGTGTAAAACAGTCTTAAATAATCAAAAGGAGAGTTTGTTGACCGTAGATATTTTAATTTTAGATGATTTTAGTTGTGAACTTAGGGACAGGACGTCCTCTCTCATCTTCATGATAGCCCTGAAGATGGCTTGCAATGTAAGCCGAAACGTTGGCAGATAATACTTTATTAAAATAAATACATTTTTTAATTTGTATTTTTTTGGAACCCCAGCTAAAATCATCTAAGAATAATATCTACGGTCAACAAACTCTTATTATGTATTCGTCTTTCTCGTTTTTTGGTGTGTATTAGGTAAGAACGAAGAGTTTTTTTTTTTTTTTTTTTTTTTTTTTCAAAACTTCAAGAAATATGCCATGGGAAGAATGTCAATAGCTTTATTCCTTCGGAGTTCTCTATACCGGTTTAGATGGTATAGACATACACTTTCGATATTCCTTTACAGCGGTGTATGGCAGTGATTTACTTAAACTAATTCCAGTTTTCCTTGTAGTGCTCAGCGTACAGGGTAGAATGAGAGAATGCAGAAGAGGAGGTTCTGGAGGGGCGATAATAGGGCGAAGAGGAAGTCGCGGAGGCCGCCGTAACCAGCTGGTACCTCTAATAGCTCCTCGTCTTGGCCAACCTGGCGATTGTCGAGGGTCGGGCAGAGGTTACAGGCAAGTGGGTCAGCTGACTGTAGCAGGGGAGACCCGTATCGGCTCACGACTCCGCAGGCTTTGTGTGGGTAAGCTGTACACAACTCGAGCCTTACAACACTTCGGGATGAAACGACATGGAAATCCTCTCTAACAACTAGTCTTACCTTGTAACTAAAACTAATTATAGAGTATAATTGGTATCATGTTTATATATATATATATATAAATGATACCTATTATTGGTGATATGATACCTATCATGATACCATGGTACTAATTATTTATTATTAGAAATATTTCTCCACTGACCTTCATATTTAATTTGCATTTAAGTATGATCTAAGAGTCTTAAAATATGATATTTTAGTACGAGCAAATGTTAAAGAAAAATTTTATATGCATGGAAATTCGTTCGTACCAAAATATAAATATGATTCCTGACCATAATCAAAGTAATTAATGCTTTAATTTAAATTCTTCTGATGTATATATCTAGGGTTAAATCAAGTATTCAGGCCTATTAAGCTACTTTGACGGAAAGAAATCAGGAGAGAAAGATTATTAATTTAAATCAGTAGTTATATTACTGATTATAAAATTTATAATAATTCAATCAGTCTGCTTGAATATTTAATACAAATGTTATTCATAAAAAATACCTCTACAGAATTCATTGATTAAATTGCAGTGAGAAAAAAAAACAAAAGGTCATCAGTAATTGAGGTCTTTTGGAGACAGTTGGTTACAGATCAGCGGATCCGTCTTGCTAGCAAACTGGGTCAACTACTCACCATTAAGACTCCTTTTCTGTTTTTTTTCTTTCCTTTTTTTTTTTTTTATACATTTTTTTTATATAATGGTGAGTCCTCTAGCCGCGGTGTCCTTACACGGGATTATGAGGCTGTGGCCTCCGACAGTTGTCAGAGCCACTTATACCTACGTGTGAGGTTGTCTAGTGTCCACTCCTCGACAGTTTTGTGTCGAGTGTGACCGTATCTGTTCCATCACGCATTCCGAACGAACGGGATTACACTGTTTGCTGAAGCTTGTGTCTATCCGCCAGCATGATNCTCGCTAAGTAATTTTTTATTTATAAACTCATTAGAACAATCTGTAAGCCTGTGAAAAAGGTTTGAACGACTGCAAATTAGTCTTCAATCACAACAGTTAATAAAGTCAACAGCGGGCTTATCGTAGAAAAAATCACAATCGGGTAATTATTATTTTATGAAATTTTTTAATATCAGCTATGTAAAAAAGAAAAAGAAAATAAATTGTCGGGCTTTTAGGATTATCTAAAGGAATATTTACAATGGGTCAAGTGTAAAAATTAAATAAGTTGAATGGAAATAATTGAAATGCACTATTGATCTTGCAGTATAGTCTTCTACAGTATGGTACTTGATACACAGCTGTGTATTCCCTCCTCTGCAAGGCGTTGAGCGTACCGTTGCCTCTTATGCAAAACACTGAAATGTAGGTCAGACGGTGTTCGCTTGGCTTCGCTTCCCACCGAATAGCAACTATTTTGCCTCGCTAAACATCTAACAATAGCACTTCACTAAACAGCTATCAATAGTACTTCACTAAACATCCAAAAATAGCACTTCACTAAACAGCTAACAATAGCACCTCTACTAAACGCATTTGAAGACCCTATATAATACATAGCATATCCAGATTTGTATTCCTCTGCCGCATTGCTACAACCATATCAATGCTAACGGAGCTTGTGGTACACCTATCTCCAGTCCTGCCCAGGGCGTGGAGTGTTTGGAGTAGAACGGGTAACTATAAATCATATTATAATAAATGTAGAATCTCAAAGATTGTTTTCTTGTTGAAAGAAAAACTTGACCACAAAAACAAGCTTTAGGCATTATTTAAATAATTTAAAAAAAAAAGTTTTATTTATTTTATAACTGATGGGAAGGTTTTTAGAGGCTGACGCTGAATGCAAAGAGCCAGCTGTCCCCAGAGGTGATAAGGAACCAGACAGATGCAGACAGAGAGGCAGGAAGAGGAAGCCTGCGATAAGCGATATCCGAGGCGGCGAGAGCCGAGGGTGTGCGAACATTCCCGAGCTGGCTGGAGCAGGCTCGAGCGAGGGAGAAAGTGATAGAGAGAAACCACGGCCTGGAAGTGAAACCTGACGCCTGGTCTCCTGCACCAGCCTCACAACGAGTCTCCAGCCGCACAAACATGGAAACCATGAAATATAAAAATATTGTAGTTTCTCATAATTTTCCTACAACTTGTTACATATAAAATTGCATCAAGCTATAAAGAAAACAAAAAAAAAAAAATACTAAAAGCGATTGCAAAGCTGACATCTCATGTTTCATTAAAGATAGATGTCCCAGTATTTTCTATCACAAGATCATCCTAATTATACATAAATTTTCTGCCCCTCCCAACCCTTCACAATTGCATTAAAATCACTATTTAAACGAATGGAATTAACCGCTGTTATAGTTGAAAATCGTTAATAATAAAACACTTATTACCATGTTCTACTAAAAATTAACATAAATAAAAGTGAATGATTTATTTGATCTTGTGCCGGATAAAGCAATGTGTATAAAAATCACTAAGGGCGTTTCTGGTATTTTTCGGAAGGGATGAGAGGGGGAGAAGTACCCTATTTACTTTCGTAATCAAAATCCTAAATGTCTACATTCATAGTTGTACTTCGAAAAGGGCACAAATGTTATCAATTAAATTTTGCATCTATCGTGATAAATAAACATTATTAAAGTAAAGTATGTTACTAATTTTAACGGAAATATTAGGTCACCACGATTACCACGATTTGTCCCAAGTATGGTTTATTTATTTATTTTTTTAATAAGAGGGCTTGTTTAATAATCCATGATTCTTCAGTAATTTGTTTGTTTATATTTTCAGAAAAATATTATATAATTTACGGAATAGATTTGTAAAAATGGATCAAAGTCACTTTTTCAAGTGCTTCAAAATCACTAATTATACTGCACAACAAAAAAATATTTTTTGAATGTTTCCTACACTAAATTAGTCTATTTCTACTAATTTTGGGGTGATAAAAACGAAAATAACAAAAATACAATTTAAAAAAGGTTTATGTGCTGACGTTTCGGCTCTAGCCTTCATTAGACGTGATAAGTAGGTGTAAAAAAGTCTTAAATAATCAAAAGGAGAGTTTGTTGACCGTAGATATTTTAATTTTAGATGATTTTAGTTGTGAACTTAGGGACAGGACGTCCTCTCTCATCTTCATGATAGCCCTGAAGATGGCTTACAATGTAAGCCGAAACGTTGGCAGATAATCCTTCATTAAAAAAATACATTTTTTTATTTGTGTTTTTTTGATCTACCTCGACCGAACCCCAACTAAAATCATCTTAGAATAATATCTACGGTCAACAAACTCTCTCTTTG